>OX422187.1:10591897-10654397 GCA_949130485.1 Agelas oroides | reverse complement strand
TGTATTATATAGAAAGCAGGACAGGGGCCTTCCTTGGAATGGGCCTAGTTTGTGTAGTGAGTGTACTTTACGTTGCAAAGTTGTTCCACTTTCTTTTTTCACCACATGTACACATACTGCAAGCACCAAAACTTGAAAAACAAGGCTGCAGTTTGACTTGCTGCTTGCTCCATTATTCAAAGCCACCATGTCTTTGTGGTTGCCACAAATGCACTCCCAGATTGTATCTCAGATAATTACTATGAATACTATATTACATGCTGCCATTTCTACTATACACTTGCTCCGTGTATACTTGAAACTCACATGCACATTGAAACCCATAGTAATGTGGAGGTTCTAACTTGTTTGCAAAATAGTTGACTATCACAGGGAGGTTGACAAATTTTGTGCAGTGTAGTGTTTGTATGAGACTAAAAGTTTGTCAACTTCACTATCTTCACTATGGTAGTCCATTGTTTCATGAACAAACAAAATATGAAACCCGGTAATATTTAAAGGATTCAGAAGCAGCCCTGGCTATCTAATTTATCAAATGTTGATTTTCTTGCATCCTTTACTTCAATAGAGTTGAGCATTTCTAGTAAATATCCTGTACAGGATGTGTACCCAACATTTCTACGTACCACCTGCCACAGGATATGTCCAACATTGTAGGTATATACCCTTTGCAGGATGTGTACCCAGGTAGACCCCACACAGAATATGTACCCGATATTTCTAGGTACACCCACCACAGGATGATATTATGTCCAACATTTGTAGGTATGATACCTGATATTACGTGAGATGTGATTTGTTTTTGGTTTAGCCCACTCTGGTTCTGAGCCCTTCATTCATGGGTGTCCTAAGTGAGATGACGTAACAAGTATGCTACTGGCTGTTGTTAATCACACTTTCATTATCAAGAAACTGTGTAATGTAAACTCAAAGATAATTGTAACAAAGTAACAACTGAACCAGAAGCAGGTCTACGATTGCAAGTCAGTTTTAATCAAGTGAGCCTTTTAAGGCAAGAATTCAAGGGTATATTCTGATACAATTCCAGAAACATTTACAAGTTGAAATGAAATGTGTAGATCTTTATGTATCAATGGTGTAAACACATAATGTAAATCAGCCATCATTGCTGGACAAAGAACGTTAGAAGGGAAAAGGGCTCATTGACATTAAATACTAAGGTAAGGTGTTGCACTTAACTTCTTGTCGTGGACAGTGCAAATCTCACTTGCTTACTCCCACAGGTCTTTCTTTATTTACGCTTCCACTGTTAGTATTGCAAGTAATTCTGAGAATGAAGCTACAGTAGAGACATAAATGATGCACTGGATGATTATTCTATCAAGTATTTTGGGGTGAGCCAGAGCGAGCCCCACACTAGCGGACTGCATTGCGGAAGTGTGTTTGTAACGTACATGCTTGCTTGCTTGCGGCCATATACCGTAAATTTTAAATGGGCGGTTAAAAATTTCCCGAAAATTGAACGTCCTCATGCACTTATTAGGTAGCCTCAATAGGTGAAGGGCAATACTGGGCTACTGCCGGAGTGCAGTGTTGGGAACCGTAGCGGAGACAGCTCAAGTTTAAGCACGCACGGCACCTTACTTCTTGTTTGTCACAGCAGCTACGGACCGACCATCAATGGCAGGCTGCTCGAAGACCGTACAAATTATACACACCGGGTTGAGATCGCTTCAGGTAAGGGTCGTGCATAAACGACACTCATAAACGCTAGCGATTCAGCTCATCATTTCAGCGTGGAGCTTAGTCTGTTCATGTGCATGTAGTCATAGTAGCTGCTTGCTCAGGCTCGCCCCCACAATGTTCTACATTTTCTAGTAGTAGGCTTTGGCATCATCAGGATGATTACCGCTCCTAAATGTACTCACTATTTTCAATACAAAACCGAAATCTATTCCAACTGAGTTTGAATACACACTCACTCCAACTTGGGACTAGCTGCATGGAGTTTGCTGGCATGTATGTCAACTTCTGATTAGTCGTGCACAACAACTCAGTGTCCAACAGTCCTAGTGACATCGAAGATGTGTGAAAAAGGTGTAGGGATGGTGCTTTTCCATTACATATATATCATCGTATACCTTGTTAGGATACTTTGTCGCATGCTATTCGATGTATATTGGTGTTTACAGTTGGTATAATTGTGCCACTGGCTTGTATTTCACTGACTAACACATATTCTGTCTCACTTTATCTACAGCTTGTAACAACACTGATATTCGGTTGGTAGGAGGAAGGAATGAATTGGAGGGTCGAGTTGAGGTGTGCTTCCAGGGACAGTGGGGGACTGTGTGTGATGACTTCTGGAGTACCAGAGATGCAATGGTTGCCTGCAGACAGCTTGGTCTCACCTCAGAATGTAGGTTGCTACTAGCCACTCTACTAACACATGTTGTGTTGCTAGCATGTGCACCTACCCTTGACCCCACTCTGGCCAGATTGTATATATATCAGTTCCAGTACAGTGATTTACTGGAAGTGTTTTAGGTTGCAGTAATGCTGAGTGGTACAGTCCAGTCTCATGGGTTAATTGATAGAGTATCATTGTGCCAAGTGAGAAGAAAAAAAGGGTTTCAATGGAAATAATTATATAATCGAAGTATGACCTCTTCACGACTTACCAAAGGCTAGTTGACTGAAGCAAGAGGAAGAACATAAATTCTATAGGCCAGAATATTCTTTTTCCCCTAGATTGTTTCTGCAAAGAGCTATGATGACTTCTGTTTTTCCACTGTTAGTTCATCAGCAGCCTCATTCCCAGGAGTGAGCCCTGTAGTTGGAACAGGTTAGTCACATAAGCCGCACCACTTCACACACGAAGGGCGTGGTTTTTGTTTGTACCTTTTGTGGACGTGTGAGTGCAGCTGTGAAAACTGTAGTCTTGTGGAGCTAGACTCTCGCATGAAAAGTAGAAGAGTCTGGCTCTGCAAGAGTAGTGGCTCTGTTCTGTCTCTAAGGTGGTAAACACCAAGCAGACAACAACGTAGCATGCACAAGGTACTGTGCGAGTGTGTTAACTGAGCAAGCACAGACACACACTGACACTTTAGTCTCGTTCCCAGCCACGTCTGGGAACGAGACTACCACGCCTTGGTGGGCGGAGTTTCTCTCACATTGACCGTCCATGTGTGTGAGTTGCAAAACTCTCAACCCAGCTCTGTTATCTTCCCGTGAGGTCATAACCGTTGTGCTGGATTGTTTCCCTGCTTCAGGATTGAGTGTATATTGGATATCTAGCACATATAGTGTTAAACTTGGGCCTGCTATTGTAAAACTTTAGCACTTGCCAGTGTATCAGTGGAGAGGCTGATTTCAATTGGCATGTGGCACAATCTTTGTCGTCTGTATGATTATGCATAGCATCAATCCAGACTTTCCACTCCAGATTTTGTTCTGACTTTTTTTCAAAGCTGTGAGACAAAATCTTGAACGAAAGCCTGGGTTCAAGGCTAGATTATGCCTTCCTTTTGCCCTATTGAGCTAGACTTCACACTGTGTGTAATGGACTAGCTTGTACGTAGTTATACTAGTTTTAGTATAGCCAATTAGGGCAAGCAGTTGTTTAGACAGAGACCACCTGCTAGCGAAAACATTGGTGGAGCAGTACAAGTAAACAGGCCTATTTTGCCTTCGTTTTATACTTACCTAGAGTAACACTAGCAAAGTAAGTAGTAGCAACCAACCAGACAAGAAGAATGGATTCCCCACCACCCGTTCAATTCCTGTTGTGCAAGTGACTCTTTGTAACTAGACTTTAACAAGCCGCTGCATGACTGGCAATGTTTTACCTGGTATGGGTTGTCAACCTGCATTCAGTCACTAATTCCTTTGATTTCTTTCTACTTGGGGTGTGGTTACGATGTAAAAATAAAAAATGAAAAAATTACCGTATGGTGAGAAATTTTCGTGGGACAAAATTTTCGCGGTTTTCGCGGATTTGCCTCAGACCACGAAAAATTTTTAACTGCGAAATTTTGTGATCGTCGTGCTTTGTGCTTTGTGATCGTCGAACCATGAAAATTTTTTCGAGAAATCTTTGCCAGTGGCCAATCTGCGAAAAATTTTTCCCTGCGAAAATTTCTCGCCATATGGTATTCCTAGTGCCAGCTAAGAGCTAGAACCCTACTACAATTCCAGGAACCACACCTTCTTTACAAGTTTGAGAGTCTCACCAAATGTTATCAATAGTGGTGAATGTCTATCACTCAGAAGGATGATCACTTAGTACAGTTCTACACTGGATTTGTATCTTTTTTGTGTGTATTTAGCCTTTTTTGGTGATGTTGTTAAGTATCTAGACTATTGGGGGTGTAAAAAAGGGTTATGAACTCAGAAGTGTACCTGTAAACTGAATCCCGTTTTTTAAACTTATTTAGTCAACCGTTATAAGTTACAAGATTTTGCTTTGGCTTACCACCCAGTCAGACATTACAATACATCACTACATTGATTTGCTTCTTATACCACTATCTTAAGAGCTGTACTGGATGCCCACGGTCAGGCAGGTTGCTGGATCACTGCCTTGTGCATTTTTTCAAAGGAAGAGACTAGTTGGGAAGTTGATAGTGTTGGTCACTTTGTTTCTGTTGCACAATTTGTAGATGCAATAGCACTCACTCGTGCAAACAACAATGGCTTCTTTGCTTCTGGAATTGGACCTATCTTCTTGGATAATGTGGGCTGCAGAGGGAATGAGACGAACCTTAATGATTGTCCTCACAATGGAGTTGGTGTCCACAATTGTTTTCACAGTGAAGATGCTGGAGTGATTTGTCCACAAGGTAAAAGTATTGTATGTGTGTGCATGTGGTTGTGGAATTAATGTTAGGTTGAATTAGTCTACATGTGGATTTGGTGATCCAATGGTCATAATGAATTATAGCCATGAGGAGAGTTAATGTAACATACTCAGCATGTATCGTAGTTTAAATATACGGACTGTCGTACTTATGTATGGAATCAATCTATGAGCAAACTTTTACCATGCATGAATACACACAATGGTATCCATTAATACTTTAAGATGTGTAACAGTCAAATAACTAAACCACACAGTAATGTGCAAAATTTCTATTTAAGACTCTAAAGCTGTATATCTGCAATTGCAGCTTGCAACAACACTGACATTCGGTTGGTAGGAGGAAAGAACAATTTGGAGGGTCGTGTGGAGGTGTGCTTTCAGGAACAGTGGGGGACAGTGTGTAATGATGACTGGGATTTTAGAGATGCAAGTGTTGCCTGCAGACAGCTTGGCCTTACATCAGAATGTAAGTTACCTACACCTTCCTGAAAGTGTGTTGTGTGGTACTATTTCTCCAGCATAGGTATATCACTCTCCTTGTAGAGGAGAGCTAGTCCATTGTAAAACAGACACAAATGTTCATCTTACTAATACAAATGCGTTGCACAACTTGTAGATGCAGTAGCAGTTGTTAGTAGCAGTATCTTTGGTCCTGGGGTTGGACGTATCTTCTTGGACAATGTGGGCTGCAGAGGGAATGAGACAAACCTTGATGATTGTCCTCACAATGGAGTTGGTGTCCACAATTGTGTTCACAGTGAAGATGCTGGAGTGATTTGTCCACAAGGTAAAAGTATTGTATGTGTGTGCATGTGGTTTTGGAATTAATGTTAGGTTGAATTAGTCTACATGTGGATTTGGTGGTCCAATGGTCGTAATGAATTATAGCCATGAGGAGAGTTAATGTAACATACTCAGCATGTATCGTAGTTTAAATATACGGACTGTTGTACTTATGTATGGAATCAATCTATGAGCAAACTTTTACCATGCATGAATACACACAATGGTATCCATTAATACTTTAAGATGTGTAACAGTCAAATAACTAAACCACACAGTAATGTGCAAAATTTCTATTTAAGACTCTAAAGCTGTATATCTGCAATTGCAGCTTGCAACAACACTGACATTCGGTTGGTAGGAGGAAAGAACAATTTGGAGGGTCGTGTGGAGGTGTGCTTTCAGGAACAGTGGGGGACAGTGTGTAATGATGACTGGGATTTTAGAGATGCAAGTGTTGCCTGCAGACAGCTTGGTCTCACCTCAGAATGTAAGTTACTTACACCTTCCTGAAAGTGTGTTGTGTGGTACTATTTCTCCAGCATAGGTATATCACTCTCCTTGTAGAGGAGAGCTAGTCCATTGTAAAGCAGACACAAACGTTCATCTTACTAATACAAATGCGTTGCACAACTTGTAGATGCAGTAGCAGTTGTTAGTAGCACTACCTTTGGTCCTGGGGTTGGACGTATCTTTTTGGATAATGTGGGCTGCAGAGGAAATGAGACAAACCTTGATGATTGCCCTCACAATGGAGTTGGTGTCAACAATTGTTTTCACAGTGAAGATGCAGGAGTGATCTGTTCACAAGGTATAGTTGTGTAATACACATGTATATCTGGCTTCAATTATATGGATTTGGCTAATGATCAAAATGAAATCATCATAGTCAATTTGTATGCAAACTTTTGCCATACAATGAAACATTCTCAAAATGTGCTGCTATATTGTGCAGTATGTTATAGTGGGTATTGTTAACTAAAAAATTTCTGTTTCTATAGTTGCAGTTTGCAACAATACTGATATTCGGTTGGTAGGAGGAAGGAACCATTTGGAGGGTCGAGTGGAGGTGTGTTTTCAGGGACAGTGGGGGACTGTGTGTGATGACTCCTGGGGTTCTGGTGATGCACTGGTTGCCTGCAGACAACTTGGATTCACAGAATGCAAGTTACCATGAACTCACTTTTTCTGTACTGTAATTTACACACACTTCTCATGTAACACAATGCCATGTCACACCGCACAGATGATAGAACTGCATGGGAGTTGCATATACACCCTTAGCATTATAACATCTTGTTTTTTACCTTCTTCCCTGGACTATGATTTCGTACTTGCAGATGCAATAGCACTTACTTATATCTTTGGTGCTGGAGTTGGACCTATCTTTTTGGATAATGTGGGCTGCAGAGGGAATGAGACAAACCTGAAGGATTGCCCTCACAGGGGTGTTGGTGTCCACAATTGTTTTCACAGGGAAGATGCAGGAGTTATCTGTTCACAGCAAGGTAGTGAATGGTGATGTGTTAGTGCTAGTACCTAAGCAAAAATGTAGACTGTCAATCTTGATAATAGGTAACTGAATAAAATTGCTGGTATGAACAGCTGTAAACAAGTCAAAGTTAATCTTACACAAGCAGAAGTTTTTGAGAGTAATGTAGATGTTATGTTCTAGTCTCATTTCTGACATAATGGTTGCTCTGTTCCAAACAGCTGTGTTTATGCCATGCATGAAATACCATACTCTAGCTATACCTGAGAATCCATATAGTCAATATTATTTTATGGTCACTCATGTATTCAGAATGTGTTAATGGAACTGTGCAACTGGTTGATGGTATATCAGAAAACAACGGCCGTGTGGAGTTCTGCTACAGGGGGGTGTGGGGTACAGTGTGTGATGACTCGTGGGACAACAATGATGCAACAGTGGTGTGCAGGCAGCTGGGCTATAGTACAGTCGGTGAGTTCTGTCTTTAAGTATGCACGTGAGCTGTAATAGAGTGTAGCAAAATACTTATTATGCAAAAGGAAGCTGGGCTATGGTACAGTCGGTGAGTGCTGGTTGAAAAACAAAAGAGCAGAGTTTGTACATGTGAGATGTAACAAAGAAGAGTGCATAACAAAATTGCATATTATGCATTCTATAATGCAAGTTAGTATCTATTTGTGTAACAATAATTCAAGTGTAATTCTTGTCTATTAACGAGGAGTTTTGTTTTACATTAGGAGCAACTGCTACACAGTCCCCTCACTTTGGACCTGGAGTAGGTTTTATTGTTTTGGACAATGTCAACTGCAATGGAAATGAAGCAAACCTCACTCAATGTCGACACAATGGGTTTGGAGTTCACAACTGTGTACACAGTGAAGATGCTGGGGTTTTCTGCAGTGGTGGTAAGTCTGTGCTTTGAGATACGGGTTTCTTGCCACTATAGAAGTGAACAGCAGTTGCTTTTACCTGTAGGGAGAGTTGAGAGGTGCACTGTTGATGTTGAAACTACACGTCTGAATGCTTCACAGACTCTTATGAGCATACAGCAGTAAGTACTAGAGCTAATTAATATACACATACTAGCTCTTATGTAGATTAAAAAAAATAGAGACAGAATTGTGTTTGCATGAAAGAACAGTTTTCAAGAAATGTTACAAACAGATTTTGTTGAGAGTCGTCTGTGCAGTATAACACTTTACCTATACATAGTTCTACTGCTATGGACTTTGCCAGTATCATGGATCTTTTATTGGCTGTATGCTATGAAATTTTACTCTTCTGCATCATAATCACTCATGTGTATGATTCACCTTCAGGTTCGGGTCATGTGAGCAGTATGAGCAAGCATCAGACTTGTGTAATGCCTATTTCAATGAAACTGACTATGTGTACATTCCAAACTCAATGACACAGTCTCAAATAGCAACCACTCTTAGCAGGATTCCTACCGCAAATATCTCGGCTACTGCAGAATGCCAAGACAATGTTCTGAGAATAATATGCCGCAACTTCTTTGCCCCTTGTGGCAGAAACGGCACCATCTATCCTCCCACTTCCATTTGTCAAGAAGAGTGTTCATATGTCAGAGACACTTGCCAGACATTCTGGAGCCAAGCTTTTCAAGCTATAGAATCAGAGTTAGGAAGAGTCAACTGTGAGACTCCAGGGTCAGCTCTTTCACCTCTCCCTAGCTGTTGTACTGGTGCAGGTGTCAGCACACTGACTACAAGTGAGTGTATGTGTTGTATCAAACATGGTACAGGACCAGAGGCAGGTATTTTAGGCCATTGGGTAATGAGTGCATGCATAAGCACACACAAAGTAGAAAGATCTGGGGGCGTGCTCTTCCTGAAAAATTAGATTGTACTTCTGAAGTCGTGTTTGTGCCAAATTACTACTAGAATCTTTACTTAAGTCCTACCTGTAGTTACTGCTAGTGAAGTTCACAGCAGCACCTTTTTGCAAACTTTCTACACTGAATTGAGATGTGGTTGATCTGGCCTTTTTTGAAGGTTGCCAGACATGCAATGTTGAATTCATGCACATTTGCCTTGCTCCCATTGAAAATTGAGAAAGCCTAGTCGTGACAGTAGATACTCAAAGCCTCCAAAAAATTCCTTAGAATCTAAGCAACACCATTTTCCCTCAAAAACTGGTATGGCCATGGCTGTACTGGCTGTACCAGTGTCATCATCCTGGTCAACTTGAATGCTGAAAATGGTGGAATTTGCATGCAGTCTTTTGATCATTATTTGGAGGGATGTTGATCCTAGCGAATTTTTATACTGCCTATATAGCTATTAGAATCTTCTTGTTAGCTGTTCCAAAGTATATAAACAGCAATGACATGCGACAATGTATAAATTGATCTCATAGCCATGCCGACTACCCTGTCTGCAACTTCACCTCATCATTCTGCTATTATTGGAGGGGCAATGGGAGGAGCTCTGATTCTCGTCATTCTACTGCTAATTCTGGTGGTCATCATATCTGTAGTGGTGATGAAGAGAAAGAAAGCTGCAGTTCAGAGCTTCCAGCTTGAGGTTCTTGCTTGGTAGGTACTTTAGGTTAGGTTGGTATGCCGCTTTTATGTAAGTCACATGCATGCCAAGTGTTACACACAGATCAACCTGTGGGTGCAAGATTACAGACGACAATAAAATACCATATATGATTATCACACATCCTGGGTGTTGTCAGCAAACACCCTTTTTACCTTCTCCCTGTACATTTTGAAGCCCTCCCACTCCTAGTCGGATCGACAGACAAGATTCCACTCGTATTGAGAGTGGGGGAGCCTGTAACTCACTGTCACAGAAAGAAGGCTTCCTGAAGGATGATGACTCCACAAAAGTTGGACAAACTCTGAGTGTCGGAGGAGCTTCTGCTGAACCAAATCCATACAGTAAGGCTCTTGTTTTTATCTACCTCAGTAGGTATACCAGTATGTGCTTCTTTAGTAAATGAAAATTGTTCATAGCACTTATCTTGCAGAAGATTCCAAAATACATATTTCTTGTACAGGCATTGTGTGTTTATTCTGTGCCCATGTCTCTCTACACAGGTCCATACACCACTGCTGCACTACTACGCCCAAATACCTCAAATGGAAAGTCACATCGAATAGGCTCCAGCTATGTTCGGCAGCTCTCTGTACACATGCTTATCTCCCAGGAGAATATCAGGCTGTTGGAGTGTATTGGCCAAGGTAAGTTGGCAGGTGTGGTGGCTACAAGCAACTTCTTTGTCCTGTGTGTTTATATATTTGTATGTGTGTCTTTGTGTGTGTGTCATAGTTTAGGAGGAGATATGAAATCCCCACTTCCCAAGGCCTGTTGAATAATGTGTGGTTGAACTTCTACAGAACATCTTTCCCTTTCACCTGTGTATTTATGTTTGTATGTGTGTGTGTGCATATACGTCCATGGGTGTCCCACTCTGCCCTTTCCCCAAACTTCACAAAGCGATATAAACTCCTCACTTCTCAAGGCCTGTTCAATCAAGACATGCTCGTGTTTAGAACTTTTACAAAAGGAGAGCACTGATGTACATGTACCTGTTGGCATTGATGCTCTTGATACAAGAATTATGCTTTTCAGGCATGAAGGCTACAAATTTTACCGATAATACTTCTTGTGGTTCTGTAGTGTTGTCAGCAGTTGTTATTAACATGTAATCTGTACTGTACCTGAGCATTGCATCTGATTGTCTGTACTTATTGTATGTTGCTTGTTCATACCTGTCCACTCACAGGCGAGTTTGGCATTGTGTACAAGGCTCAGCTGGCTGAGATGGGGACACAACCTTCCCTTAAAACTGTGGCAGTGAAAACTTTAAAAGGTTTGGAGATTTCCCAGTATGGGTCAATAGACAAGTATAGCAGAATGACTCTATTATGAGGTCTCGATCTCTTCCCCTCTAAATGATTATCCTGTTTAGGGTTCTTTGATCAGAATGAGATCAACAAGATCATGGAGGAAAGTGTGAAGATGAAACAATTCAACCACCCTAATGTCATGAATCTCATTGGTGTCTGCATGGATGCTGGCCCTGCCCCCTATATTGTGATGCCCTTCATGGCCAATGGCAGTCTGCTGTCCTACCTCAGAAAAGAGAGACCAAACCTCCTTTTGGACGAAACTGCTGATGAGGACTTGGTGAGAATCAGGGCAGCCGAGACGATTGGGAGAGCCCAGGGCAAATACAAAAAAGTTGGACGCATAATATAGATTGTGCTAGGGAGTCTGGGGCATAGTGCCCCAGTGCTTTTTTTTACATGTGTTCTGGAGACTTCTGAAGCTCCTTTTGTGCATGCATGCAGTACATACATACCTTCAAGTTGCTGTCTTCATTTAGCAGTTTCAGAAAAATACAACATACAGGGCCCTAGCGGACTGTGCAGTAGTCATGTAAGGTAAGGTGTGCATTAATTTGTGTCAGCAGCATAAACGAAGCAAAGAAGCAGGCTGACTTGAAATCAACAATACAGCAAAATGAACCCCATAGAGAAGCTAGAGTGGGATTTGAATTCACTAGATCTTATTTGAACGAGTTCAGCACTGTTTGGGGGCCTCCTTACGCTGGGAGCCTGGGGCAAACTGCCCCTGTTGCCCCTCCCTGTCGGTGGCACAGGTGAGAATAATAGTCAAATTTAGAGAGCGACCCCCCTCACTGAAGTATCATAAATAATAGCCTATTCTAATTCCTTACTACAGTATTATCTACCAAACAAGGGTGGATCCAGGGTGGGAGAGCTACAGCTACATTTAATATTTATTCGGAGCTTCTGGATAGCCTATTGTAATTCCTTACTACCTTATTAGCTACCAAACTCTCCCATGTGTAGATCAACGGTAGCATGTATAATTATGTGTGCCATTAAAGTGACACAGCATATAGTGATGACCAAGAGCATGCAGATCCTATAGCTGTCTTTATCTCCAAGATGGCCTCAGAATTTCCTACCCTTGTTTCTAGGGATCTGCTTATGTTACTACTCTGCTGTTACACTGCAGGTATTTGAAGTGAAGAAACGTCTAACTGTGATGTGTTCCCAGATAGCCAGTGGCATGGAATACCTCACTAAGGAGAGCTTTATTCACAGAGATCTAGCTACAAGAAACTGCATGTAAGTCACTGCTTTATGACCATGTGCAACCAGCTACTGTGTTAAAGAAATGGTTCCACATGTATTGGATCACTAACCATCCTTTGCTGCACATATGGCAAAAGTTGTAGTGTTTGTCAGACCTGTATTATTATTATTTGTGATGCAGGATTGATGCCCACTTTGTGATCAAGATAACAGACTTTGGTCTCTCAGAGGATGTGTATGCCAGAAACTACTTCCGTCAGGGACAGGGATCTGCAGTGAAGCTGCCTGTCAAGTGGATGGCTCCTGAGAGTCTGCAAGATGGGGTCTTCTCTGACAAGACTGATGTGGTTAGTGTGCAATCGTTAAAGGGTGGTAGCTCAGGGGAAGCTTAGTTCACTTATAAGACCGTGCATTCAGAGCTGAATGTTTTTCTTTAATTGTACAATACAGTGGTCATTTGGGATCACCTGCTGGGAGATCTTCAGTGGTGGTAAAACCCCCTACCCTGGAGTGGACCCTCTCTCTCTGGTTCAGCTACTGGAGAATGGACGGAGATTGGACAAACCAGCTAACTCAGCATGCCCTGAAGAAATGTGAGCCTATAACGTCAGAAGACATATGCTAGTGTTAGTCTCATGCCTATAGACCTCACTGTCTTATGAGGAAAATTGATCTGGCAAACTAAGTTAAATTTCTTGGGCTAGCGTGCACTTCTGCGACATCCACTCAAAAAGCATTAGGATACCCGAGCAGAGATGCAAAATTTGTAAATGCCATCTCGTAATTTCATGTAATAGGCCCAAGAAACTTGACTTTGTTTACCAAACTGTTTCTTGCTGTGAGGTGCACAGGTCTGGGCATAGGACTATGTTCCGTTAATTTATGCTGTCATTGGCCATTCAGTCTATATAGTGTTAGGCAATTGGTAGCTATCCTCGTTTTAAGGTGTTGCAGAGATATTGCACATGAAAGTGAGGGTTTGGTGAATGCTTTGACACCAGACTTTGACACATCTGCAAGAATCGGCTATTTGCTGATAGTGTGCTATGAAATAAAATAATCAACAGTTTGGGGAGAAAAGGGAACAGTATCTTTATTAACTTCTGCACAGGCCAAGCTAAGTATGACTAGCATGCCGGCATGAACCAGATGAATCTTCTCTATTGATATTGTGAAGAAGCCCCCACACAATCCATTATTTTGACTGTGTACTGTTTGCAAAATTGTAGAAGGAATGGTAGATTTTATTGTACCTAGGTGCAATATTCATTATCCCTTCCACTTTCATTTTCACATGCTGTAAGCAACTTTACTGTAACAGTGGAATAGCCTGGGTACAAGGGTGGTTATTCTCATAGCAACCTAAAAATTCTCATCATCTGCTCACAATACAGGTATTCCATCATGCTCAAATGCTGGAACAGTGACCCAAATGAAAGACCCTCCTTCTCATCCCTCGTGAAATCCATCTCAGGGTTTGCAGAGATGACAGCTGGTTACTTGGACGTCAGTAACTACAACCCCTTTGAAGCCAACATACCCACTGCCACCCCAGGTGCAGAGAACCCTGACGTGCAAACAGAAGAGGAATACGATGCTAATGTCGGTATTCCCTTGGACAATCCTCCAGTTGAAATCAATGTGCAGTGCCCCTCTGAAGATGAAAGCAGATGATTCACTTTTGTGAAAATTTTGTGCGTACTACTCTAATTTTTCAGCTTGTTATTGCGTGCTAAATCTCTTATTCTATATAGTGTTGGTATTTGAAATTGAAATTTATTTTATCAATATAGTTTTATACACAATTTTTTTTGGTCAGGCACCAGTTCAGCCTGTATTATACATGTAACATTGTAAAAACACAGAATCAAACTTCACAATGCAAAATCAACATGCATGCTGAAGTCCCTGGGATTGAAGTTAATTTCATCAGTATTTGGAAGGATGTATAATATACCAGTATATGTAAGCCATCAAAGCCATGTAGAGAAATCATCATGGATATATAAGAAACTGCAATGATGAGAACAAACTGTTAGTATAACCTTGAAAACTACTTCATAGAATTGTGTGTAGCTAGCTACATTATGTGATTATATGAGCAGTATGTGAACTGAAAAGTATGTAGCTATGTAGCCATGTGTACATATCTCTAGCTGTTAAGCATTAAGTATGTCACCAGTTACTATAACTATACTATTATGCTATGAACTTATTACAATCCTAAGCATTAAATTAAAAATGGAAGAAGATATAGGAGTAGCATGCCAATTCAAAAAGTATACAAACAAGGTAGGAATGATACAAAAGTAAAGGTAAAAATACAAAGCTCCATCCCTGCATCTTTTTCATGCTACACCCACAACTGTAACATAAAAAACATGGGGATTTTCTTGTTTCTGTATTTTTTAATGTTAAATAAGCCATTTTATTTGTGGCCTGGTTATGTGGCTTTTGTGTATTGCGTGTCTGCACCATTCTCCATAGGGGTGCACTAAGTTCACAACATCTGGTGTCCATGATCCAATTGCAATTACATCACTACAGAAGAATGACCTTTGTACCCGACCGAAGAGCTGTGAGCAGCGCAAAGTTGAGTCAGTCTACTACTGTATAGGTTTAGAAAGGAGTCTGTTTGGTTTGGAACCTGATTCCTCAGGTAGATGGAGTGGGGACTCTGGAACTCATTCTTTCTGACTGAACATCCTAACAGGGTGCTACTCATTTCCAGTCCTTCTCCCATGCATGAACTAAAAAACCAAAACGAAGGGATGAAAATCAGCCATGCCCCAGGTCTCCTTAAATCTTTGGTTTGTATAACATATGGAAGTACAACAAAAGTCTGGGAGTGTCTATGACACGACCTGTAGTGTGATAGCTGTGGGTGGCCATCGGCCCTACTCTAGTTATATTAGCTTGTTCCTGTCTTCAGGCTGTTCCAAGACTAAAACAAATCCTACATACCCCTCCGGTGAAAAAGGCCCCGGAATCAGAAAGAACGAGTTTCAGAGTCCCCACTCCGTCTACCTGAGGAATCAGTGTAGACTACTTAGTCTTTGCGCTATTTGGTCGGGTACAAAGGTCATTCTTCTGTAGTGATGTAATTACAATTGCACCAGATGTTGTGAACTTAGTGTAGTCTCGTGCCCAGACTGGATTGTGAATTCAAAAGCGCTCTAGCAAACAGCCTACTCGGATCCTTTCGGTAGATAGAATAGCCTAGTCTACACGCAGCAGCTGGGGTTGCCCAATCAATGTCCATTTCGCTAGTAGGTCGTTGGCACGCAATCTTCAATGACGTCAAGCGTTAAGAACAATACGCCAGCATTCCAGCGCACTTGAACGAAAATGGAATAGGCAGTTGACCCGGCGGGCGAAAAATGGGTCTGGGAACGAGACTAGAACTGTGCCCCTCAGTTCTAGTAATTCTACATAGACAGTCTTATACCGACTCTGATAGGATTCAAGTTCCCAATAATGGTAAGGATTTACGCGCAACCTGAAAGTAAAGAAGTGTATGTTCATATTAATCTGAAAAGCAGTGCACTGGAACTCCGCGATTTTTGTTGCCTAGCCTGCTCCGCAGGCCGGGTGTATCATAGTCTCGCGGAGCCAGACTCTCAATATACAGTGGTTTTAGTGACCTTTGCAACACGGGTCAAAAAGCGTAAAGCGGAAATTAAAATTCGTGCTTTTTTGGCTTCTTGTGCCTGTGGTCAGACTACCGGGCTTTCTTGACCAATTTGTGCTGTTTAGCCCCAGTTATGAGACACAAACACGTTTAATTGACTGGAGAAAAGTAGTGGCTTTCAATATTTGATTTTAGTGCATGAATTTAAAGTCATGTGCCTATGGTATTCAGTGGCAAAAACATATTGATGTTCCGTCTCGCTATATAGAGTTAGCTATTACTTTTGTTATACACCTTAATGTAGCTATTATGAGACATTGTACCTATTATGAGACACCTACAAAAATTTTGTAGTTTGTGTTTTGAACAGTATTTTACTATGTATATCACATACTTTGAACCTAGAAGGTTGTGCTGAAACTTTTTTCCTCACCTATCATATCCGAGGTTTTTCAGTGGAACATGAAAAAATGTCTCATAATTTAAGCCACAATAAAATGTGAATAACATAGTTGTTAAAACCATTCATGTTAGAATGTGAGAAAGGATGATATCACTAATGTTTAGCCAAGGTATCAACTATCAACATCTATCATTTTTGATAAAGTCATTAACCCATAATTGGTGCTGTCTAGCATCTACCCTATACAGTCATGCAAATTGCCCACAAATTGGATTAATCGCTTTCCGCCTTAGGAGCACGCATTGCTACAGCAGATTGCAAAAGTCTTGCAACACGCAAGCGGAACAGTGGAAAACCACAATTGATTTACCGCATATGAATCTGATTATCTTTCCCACCTCAGCATGCCCTTTCTCTCTGTTCAAGCACAGTAAATCAATTGTGGTTTTCCACTGTTCAGCTTGCTTGTTGCAAGACTTTTGCAATCTGCTGTACCACTGTAAAAGCGGAAGAGAGTCTGGTGAGTTCGTGTTGCACTGTCAGGAAGTCAGTAGGTAATTAAGTAGGTGCGAACAAGTGCGCAGTGAAGTCATGCGGGAAGTTAGTGACGTTGAAGCCAGACTTTGCCGCTCTAACCTACTTATGGGTCAATCAGAAATTCTGTGGCCTATATTCAATATCCAACAGACTCTCTCCCGCTTTCATGGCTCTGCGAGACTAGGTGTATCACGAGTTCACATTTATCAGAGAGAGGGGGAGGGATCCGAAGTGCGGCGATCTGTACTGTGTGGTCACTGTGGTGGTACTGATGATGGAGCGTGCGAGAGAGATGATGCTGCTTTCAGCTGTACTTTTATACTTGGCCAACAGCGTGTGTTCTCAGGGTACGCCAGCGAGAAGTGTAGCCACATTATTAATGAGGCTGTTGTAAGTTTATTTGGCATGGGAATCATGAAGTGCATCAGATCGATGATGCCAAACTTGCCTGGCTAGATTACTTGCTTGCGAAAATGGAGATACTAATTTAAGAAAGGAGGAAAGCTTCTCAACTACACTCTGATTCAAATTGTAAGCACTCCTTGAACTTGACATGTCACGCACACAAAAGAATGCAACTGAGGTGACCAAAATATGGTTGAAGTAACCTAAAACCTTTTTTGCCTCATAACTTCCTTTATTTCCAGCATGAGGCAAGGTGCTGTGAGCATTTAGACTATTTATGCATGGATGTTCTTGCAAGAGATGGTTATTCAGGCAAAATTGTGGCCGGAGCCTGTAAAAAACAATTCAACTATATATGAACAAGTTTACAACACTCGAGTAGGGATTGTGGGAACAAGTCAGGGTTGATCATTAGGAGGAGTTCTACCTAACTTTGTACATTCATGAGCAACTTCGCTTGTCTGGCTGGGGAGAGAAATGTGAAACAAGACTAGCCAACTGACAACTTGAAGTCAAGCGTACATCAATGACACAATGCTAAGTGTAGACCATGAAGGCCATGCAGCATGGAAATAAATAGTTGAAGAATAGCGAACTGGTCAGACCCACTACAACCAACTGTGCCACCAAACTGTACATGTAGCATCTGTATTGTGTGTTTGTACTTGATGTCACCTGCCATGTTATGTTACTCTGCATGCACTTGACAAGGACACAAAAATGAATAGTTAGGAACTGAATGATGTGTGGTCATTGTCAGTAAAGACTGCCCCTGAAATTTTGCATAAGTATTCCCACCATTGCAACAAAACTATTAACCACCTTCAGTCTGACAGATTGGAGCTATTTGGAATTCAGACTAACATGCATAGCTAAACTGCTGCCTTGAGATGAGTTCATCTTATCAGAGTTGCATCAAATCTGGTAATGAGACTAAATAATAAGTCGATTGTGTTAACTGACTTTTTCTGTTCTCAGGCTAGCTTCAAGCCCAATACCCCAGATTGCTCAACCTATTTATGCCTGTAAATGTAACGGACCGAGCTTAACCACTTGTATCTTACACCAGAAAGATCCACGAACAAGTACAATGAGAACTTAAATACTGAACCTGTAGTAATCAAAATACCTGATAAAATACCTAATCCTGAAATGTATTAACATATAATGAGCAAACAATTCACGCATTAACACCTAACAGTCACAGTCCCTCACAGTAAAGGAATTTAGATGTTATGAGGCAAAAATAGAGGAAAGTGAAACGGCCGGCAGTCGCCAGGAGTCGAACCCAGGACACCTCTGGCTTGAGCCACCAGTGCTCTCACTGCAAAAACACTTGGGCTACTGCAACCACATTTTTAGGTTGTCTCAGTTGCGTCAGTGTGACCAAGGAATGCTACCAAATTGTTTTTTTTGGAAGTTCATCAAGGAGCTGCTTCTTTAGTTCCATTAGCTATAGTCTTCTTTGTTCAGAAGACCTATTTGGCTACATTCCTGGCATTTTTACCACAACCATGCAACCAAGGAAGTCTCCAGGGGCAGACATATAAGATCAAAGAAACAACATACCTCACCAGAAATGTTGGTCAATAGCTTATAGTATCATACATGCGAACCAGCTGTACTTTTCTTTACTTCTCGTGAAATAAAGAAATATGACTGGCTCGTGAGACTAGGAGAGAGGAAGGTCAGAGATGTTTACTACATTTTGTTTGTACACAGATTTAGTATCATATTATCTCGTCACTCTAATTGCAGTTATGATGAGAGATAAGTGTACTTGAGAATGTAGGTGGAGGTTTAAATTGAATTGTTCATGCACTCCACATGCAGTGCCCGTACCTTTATGCCATATATTTGTGTGCAATGTTGTCCCTGGTATATTTTTATGGAATGCTGGCCATGTCTCACTTCATCTGCAGTTTGCAACAATACTGATATTCGGTTGGTGGGAGGAAGGAACAATTTTGAGGGTCGAGTTGAGGTGTGCTTCCAGGGACAGTGGGGGACAGTGTGTGATGATGACTGGGACAACAGTGATGCAATGGTTGCCTGCAGACAGCTTGGTCTCACCTCAGAATGTAAGTGGTTTGTTCTGGGTTGAAGCAACAGTCTAGTCTTGCCAGCCAGTCTCTCTCCCCCTCCTCTGCAAAGAAGTATTTGTTTAAAACCCTTTAAACCCTATGGTGTACTTTTGGTTACATCATACTGTGCGATAGTCTCTGTGCACTTGCGCACGGGTTCTGTGTCAACAGAAAGGGTGGGACAGGGGGGGTGGGTAGGGTCACCCGCAGGTTGACATGCACATGGTGGCTGCTAGGCTTGGCTGTAAAAGCACCGTGGTTGGGACTGGGTGGGCCAATTCTTGCCCTGGCTGCATGGACAGGCTTAGAAACATTACTCTCAGTTCATTTCTGGCAGGGAAGGCTGCTCGGGCTCTGAGCGGGTGTTTGACAACCGAGAATGCTGAGTACTGCATGCTCGTTCATGAGTGGGCATGGTTAAGGTTACGAGTCTGCTTCTGAAAGCTAGAAGTGGAGTTGGGTGCAGTTTTAGAGTCAGAGCTTGGACAGAAATGGAGATCGGTGCATTAAAGTAGTCTCAAGTGAAAAAAATGTAGGGTTATAAGGGTTTTAATAGGCTTGTCCCACCACACTGGATAGTGCAGCCATCATTGCAAATCACTTTATATGTGTACAGTCTTGCTAAAGACTTTTCTACACTACATTATCGTATCTCTGGTTGCTCAGTTCGCCAGTCGTAGAATAGGATGAAAAGCATAATCTGACCCCAGATATTTTATATAGCAAAGGTCAATATTGTCCTCTCTCCTCTGACTTGTGGCAGCCTATACTTTTACTTGTACATCTGTGGCTACCTTTCTTAAACTGCTCCAATAGTCTCCTCCTCCTCCTGTAATGTCGTATTTTTCCATGGTTTCTGTCATACTACTGACTACATCAGCAGATATGGTGTTGGTCACTTTGTTGCATTTTTGTTGCGTGATTTGCAGATGCCATAGCAATCACTGATGCAAACAACAATGGCGTCTTTAGTTCTGGAACTGGACCCATCTTCTTGGATGAGGTTAGCTGCAGTGGAGATGAGATAATCCTGGGTGATTGCACTCACAGAGGAATTGGTGTCCACAACTGTGATCACAATGAAGATGCAGGAGTGATCTGTCCACAAGGTGTAGTTGTTTTTTTATGTAGTTTATTTCTCTTCACTTTCACGTATTGAACAGAAGTTTAGTGAAACATCGTTATCTACGGTTGCAGCTTGCAACAACACTGATATACGGTTGGTAGGTGGTAGGAATGAGTTTGAGGGTCAAGTGGAAGTGTTTATACATATAAAATACCACAGATCACTCCTGCATCTTCACGGTGACGACAGTTGTGGTTTCCAACCACCATATGTATGCTATGAATTTTGGTGTACCCCTGCTCCTAATGCATGCCTAATGGTGTAACTTAGTATTTGATTTTTGCATGGAGGTATGCAACACAAAACTGGGGATTTATTTCACTGTCACGTACATGTATAATACACAGTTATATGAAGCAAGTCTGTTTACAATATTTACTGTTGTGATTGCAGCTTGTAACAACTCTGATATTCGACTGGTAGGAGGAAGGAGCAATTCAGAGTTCCAGGGTCGAGTGGAGGTGTGCTTCCAGAGACAGTGGGGGACAGTGTGTAATGACGACTGGGATTTCAGGGATGCAAGTGTTGCCTGCAGACAGCTTGGTCTCACCTCAGAATGTAAACTATGAACATCCTACAGGCTAATTTTTCATCTTCTCTCTTCAAATGCGTATTAGTGTATGGTCAAGATCAGCATTGAGTTATACATGTGATGACAATATGCTCACTGCTCTGCTTTTATTCACAATTTGCAGATGCAAAAGCAATCGACGTTGATAGCAACATCTTTGTTCGTGGAGTTGGACCTATCTTCTTGGATGAGGTGGGCTGCAGAGGGAATGAGACAAGCCTTGATGATTGCCCTCACAGAGGAGTTGGTGTCCACGACTGTGATCATGATGAAGATGCTGGAGTGATGTGTCCACAAGGTGCAGTTGGGACCTGGTTTCTATACGCAAATTAAAAAACATCTGTTCATGATAGTGTATACAGACCACAGTGTAAGGTTGTTGTGTGACTTGTTTGTTTTTACGACTATGTATTTAAAGTTTTGGTAAGAAGTTCAGTCAAGCATTCTTTCCCATCTTTATTTGCAGTTGGAGCTTGCAACAACACTGATATTCGGTTGGTGGGAGGAAGGAATGATTTGGAGGGTCGTGTGGAGGTGTGCTTTCAGGGAGAGTGGGGGACAGTGTGTGAGGACTCCTGGGATTTCAGAGATGCAATAGTTGTCTGCAGACAACTTGGTCTCACCTCAGAATGTAAACATCCTACAGGCTAATTTCAATCTCTTCGAATAAGTAATTTCCTGTTCCTAGTCAGCTGCACCTGCTGGTCGGTGGTGGGTAACTTGTGTAAACTCTGTATTCAGCATCCAACCACAGTGTTTACACAGTCTGCACCCAGTGGTTTCACCCCCTTCTGGCTTCGCTTAGTACTATCTTTTTGCTGGGTTTGGGACACCATTCTTTTATGAACTTCAGCTACCTGGTCATTTTTAATCACTTGTAGGACCACAAGCAGGAAATTAAATCTAAGTGTCCTTGTTTTATATGGTGCTATTGTTGTGTCAAATTCAACCTGCATGCCTGTGGTATTTCATTTTGGTGTACAAATTTCCTGGAGGGTTCCTGCAGGGGTACAAATTTCCTGGAAGGGTACATGGGCTGCCCGGATAAGGTTTTACTGTATTAGTGTGTTTTCTAGTAAAGATCAGCTTTGAGTTACATATGATGACAATATGTTCACTGCTCTGCTTTTATTCACAATTTGCAGATGCAAAAGCAATCGACGTTGATAGCAACATCTTTGTTCGTGGAGTTGGACCTATCTTCTTGGATGATGTGGGCTGCAGAGGGAATGAGACAAATCTCAATGATTGCACTCACAGAGGAGTTGGTGTCCACGACTGTGACCATGACGAAGATGCAGGAGTGATCTGTTCACAAGGTTTTGCCGGTTTCATTATGCAACTAAAAACATCTGTACATACATTTTATAGTGCAAATATTATTGTATGCATGATGTATATGCGCATACTTAAAGTATTGGTAGAAGTCAAATATTTAATTTTCTCCCATATTTGCAGTTGCAGTTTGCAACAGTACTGATATTCGGTTAGTAAGAGGAAGGAACCATTTGGAGGGTCGTGTGGAGGTGTGCTTTCAGGGAGAGTGGGGGACAGTGTGTAATGACGACTGGGACACCAGTGATGCAATGGTTGCCTGCAGACAGCTTGGTCTCACCTCAGAATGTTAGTTACTATTAATTTTGTTATAGGTTACTACTACAATCATGTAGTCACATTTTCCCATACTTCCCTGCTGCAAATTGAAGGGGAGCTTGGCACTTTTCACAACCATATTTGTGAACCATCAAGGATAAATGAAGGCTAATTGTATAACTTCACTTTTGTTGCACAACTTGCAGATGCAATAGCAATCACTGATGGGAACAACTTTGGTCCTGGAACTGGATTTATCTTTTTGGATAATGTGGGCTGCAGAGGAAATGAAACCAACCTTGATGATTGCGCTCACAATGTAGTTGGTGTCCACAACTGTGATCATGGTGAAGATGCAGGAGTGATCTGTCAAGGTAGTATAATTGCGGGTACCACTGTTGCTTTGATGCTATATGTTACACCTTTGTCACCAAGTTATGTGTGCCCAGACCTATAATTTTATATGGATGTTGGCAATTCTTGGTGTCAATGCCTCATGGTGAGACTTTTAGAAATAGCCCACCCAGTGCCAACAAAGGTTTTTACAGCACAATGGCCACACACCATGTGCTTTTCTGCCCTGTGTCTAAAAGAAGTCATTTGACTAAATTTATTTTCATTATAAAGTAAATCCACTCGTAAAATATTTTGTCTCTGTATATCTGTACTTGCAGCTTGCAACAACACTGACATCCGGCTGGTAGGAGGAAGGAACAATTTTGAGGGTCGAGTTGAGGTGTGCTTCCAGGGACAGTGGGGGACAGTGTGTGATGACTCCTGGGATATTAGAGATGCAACAGTTGTCTGCAGACAGCTTGGTCTCAACACAGAATGTAAATTGAATATCCCATTTCCAGTTTAAGTTTTGGTATTTCCCAGTTTACTTTTCTGAAGTTTTGGTATTTACAGGGCTGGTTTGCTTCCAGCTCCATATGATATTCTGTTCACTGTTCATAATTTCCTGTTTTCCCAACTTGCAGATGCAATAGCAGTCAATGTTGATAGCGGGATCTTTGGTCCTGGAGTTGGACTTATCTCATTGGATGAGGTTAGCTGCACAGGAAATGAGACAAACCTGGGTAGTTGCCCTCACAGAGGAGTTGGTAACCACGACTGTAATCATGGTGAAGATGCTGGAGTGATGTGTTCACAGCAAGGTAGTGGAATCGTGATGTGCTGCTTCACTGAAAGCACTAACAACTAAGTAGAAATGTAATTTGAGATTACACATCCTAGTAACATATTTAGTGGGTATTATACTCTGGTGTTATGTTCCTGAGACCTGTTCACAAGTATACATGCCATCATAGATAATAGAAGCATAGTAGGGATTGGAAACGTAATGTTTTACGGGTTTCATCCGCGTTGCTGTAAGTCCGTATACTTCCGTGTAATTTAGCGTGGGTAGTCCGAGCAGATAAGTTTTAGTTCCTGTATTAAAGCGCGGAGATTGATGGAAATCTCCTACTTTCTACTGCGGCGCATCTTGTCAGTTTATTTTTTTAGCCTCAGTTTGCTAGCAGTCGGCATTCGATCGAAAACCACACCCCCAATGGGACTTGCACGGTACATCCCGGGAGGAGTCTACTCCGTAGTCCATCTGCGGTAGGCCTTCATCTTTTCCCTTGAACAACAACTCATGGACATCGTAACAAGTCTGTGTCAGGCAAAAAGTTTCAAGTTGCATTATTTTCCTACTAAAATTACACAAAACATACCTACTTTTACGCATAATTTCACGTACCAAAGAACTACGACTTGTTTTGGCGTTCATCTATGCATGCCAAACAATTCTTTATTACCCAGTCAATTATCTGTTGTTCACATTATGTCAATACTAACTCTACAGTCCGCTAGAAAATTACACAAAGGTCTATTTTCATACTTCCATCAGCCCTATCAAGAAGCAAAGTGATCCTTGAACTTGCCAAGGACTTCGCTTCATGCGTCGGAGTGTTTTAGTTATTATTGGTGCAATGAAATCCATGTGTGGTGTATTATATCGAAACTGTACTGCTATCAAGAGCACCTTCCCCCGAGCAATGAAGCGCAACGGGCGCAACTCGGATTGTAAGGGGGAAGTGACGTCACGCAATACATTGTGTATACGCGTTTCCAATCCCTACTATGCTCTATTATCTATGATGCCATGCAACAGATTACAATACCATTATATTCCTGTTTGTTTTAAGAATGCACTGATGGAACAGTTCGACTGGTTGATGGTATATCAGAAGAGAATGGCCGTGTGGAATTCTGCTACAGGGGGGTGTGGGGCACAGTGTGTGATGACGATTGGGACAACAATGATGCGACAGTGGTGTGCAGGCAGTTGGGCCATAGTACAGTCGGTGAGTGCTAGAGGAGTTTTTACATGCAAGCTGCAACTGAGAAGAGTGCATAAGAATATTGCATTGTGTAATGCAAGTTATTTGTCTATTTGCATAACAATACATGTGTAATTCACGTTGATATCAAAGTTAAATTTAAGGAGTTATGTTTCTATACAAAAATGACTTACATGTGAAGTCTTTGTTTTGGCATATTTCTACACCAGGAGCAACTGCAACACAGTCCCCTCACTTTGGGCCTGGAGCAGGTTTTATTGTGTTGGACAATGTCAACTGCAATGGAAATGAAGCAAACCTCACTCAATGTCGACACAATGGGTTTGGAGCTCATGATTGTGAACCCGCAGAAGATGCTGGAGTTTTCTGCAGTGCTGGTAAGTCAGTGCTGGTAAGTCAGTGCTGTAGATGTTTTCTTATGATGCAGCACTGCATGCATGTTTTATGTGCCTTGCTGTTCTTTCAAAGAGATTAAATTTACTATGTGGACAGTGTAAGACTGCCTCCATTGTTTCTTCCTAGGGAGAGTTGAGAGGTGCACTGTTGATGAAAATACACGTGTTAATGCCTCACAAACTATGATGGGCATACAGCAGTAAGTACTTAGAGTGACTAAAGTTTTGATGTATGTAAGCTGCTACCAAAGCAAAACAGCTAGAAAACCTGGTTGCTCCTTCACTCACCTTCAGGTTCGGGTCATGTGAGCAGTATGAACAAGCATCAGACTTGTGTAATGCCTACTTCAGTGAAACTGACTATGTGTACATTCCAAACACAATGACACAGTCTCAAATAGCAACCACTCTTAGCAGGATTCCTACCACCAACATCTTGGCTACTGCAGAATGCCGAGACAATGTTCTGAGAATAATATGCCACAACTTTTTTGTCCCTTGTGGCAGAAATGGCACCATCTATCCTCCCACTTCCATTTGTCAAGAAGAGTGTTCAAACATCAGAGATACTTGCCAGACATTCTGGGACCGAGCATTTCAAGCTATAGAATCAGAGTTGGGAAGAGTCAACTGTGAGACTCCAGGATCAGCTCTTTCACCTCTCCCTAGCTGTTGTACTGGTGCCGGTGTCAGCATACCAACTACAAGTGAGTTATGGCAGCCATCATCTAGTTTAGCTAGCTAACAATTGGGATTTACACCCGGTTTAGCTCTTTCCACATCGCTACTGTACAGGAAGTGTCAGCATACTGTCTCATTAATACAGCCAATTTACTATTGCTATCATACTTACATTATCTTAAGCCATGCCAACTACCTCAACAATTTCTTCACCTGAAGCGACTTCTTCATATCCAGCATCTTCTTCACCCACTACCTCGATGCCTTCTTCCTCAACATCTGAGGCAACTTCTTTTCAAGTTTCTGCCTCTATTATTGGAGGGTCAATAGGAGGAGCTCTCATTCTCGTCATCCTACTGCTAGTTCTGGTGATCATCATAGCTGCAGTGTTAGTGCGGAGGAGGAAAGCAGCAGTTCAAAACCTCCAGCTTGAGGTCCTTGCATGGTAGGGTACTCAAGGTTACGATGTATATCCTGTTAACACAGACACTAGGGAGTCATGACTTGTAGCTACAATCTCTTAGTCTGAATTTTAATGATGATACCCAGCTATGTGTATGTGTTCACATCTGGTATTCCTTCTCTGTATGTCTGAAGTCCTAAGGGAATCAACCTGCAGCATTGTAAGAGTAGGGAAACATGCAACGCACCACCAAATTTATACAGTGAGGCCATATCATTAATTATATACACTTGTAAGTAGTATGCTCCTTGTATAGCAGTGTAATGTGAGAAGCTACATAGTGAATGACGTTATTGTCATCTTCAGAATTTAATTGTGACAGTCCCGGGTAGAAATCGAACATTATTCCGTTGCATATTTCGACCGCGTTACCGCGTTCGAAGTGCTGTAGTGCAGAACTTCCATTAAGGGCGGGCCTCATACGCGCTACGTAGACTTATCAGGTATTCATGCATCTTCGCTGTGCATGTATGAGCCCCGCCCTTAACGAAAGTTTTGCGCTACAGCGCTTCGAACGCGGTAACGCGGTTGAATTGCGCAACGGAATAATGTTAGATTTCTACCCGGGACTGTCACAATTGTGATGTTTGACACAATTTTTTGTGACTATATATCCACAAGTGGTACTACTACTTAACTCTTGTCCAGATTACGAGTACAGGAGTGTCCCTGTCTCGTCCATCAACTCCACATTGACACATGCAAAATTAGTACCTCTATACTATTTTTACCCCTTGTATAGTGATAACCACTAATTATGTGCCCCCATCTCTTTACAGGCCCATACAGCTCTGCCTCACCACTGGGCTTGTATGCCTCAAATGCAGGCCCAGGGTCAAGGTATGTTCGGCAGCTCTCAGAACAGATGCTCATCTCACAAGGGAACATCAAGCTGTTGGAGTGTATTGGCCAAGGTAGGAAGGTGTGGAAGTGTACGGTCAATCCTGTAGGTATACGTCAGACCAAGGTTAATCATTGTATTACCACACTACTCTTCTCTGTGCAGAGATAGTTACATTGAAAATCTGTTACCAATGACCTAGTAGGCTTACCAATATCATGATGTTGTCACATACAGTATGGATATTTCTGCTTATATATAGTGTGCTGATTTTAAGGGAATATTCCACTATCAACTATCTATAAACTATGTAGTTGCCTAGCCATGCATGGGTCCTGGTGCATCAATTTCCTGACCAGACCCACACTACCTGTGGATAATGTACAAGTATGTGTAGGTGTGTTTGTATTGTATGAAAGATGTTACTCGGTTCTCCATACCTGTCTACTCACAGGCGAGTTTGGCATTGTGTACAAGGCTCAGCTGTCTGAGATGGGGACACAACCTTCCCTAAAAACTGTGGCAGTGAAAACTTTGAAAGGTTAGCATATCTGTGAAACAGGGAAAGAGCATTGTGTCAACTGTAAAATGGCAGGATGCTTATCAATGTTAAGTATAGTAATAGAATTAACTAGAGGTGTTCAGTAGACCACTTACCCTGCACACTTGAGAATAGGAGACCACATTTGAGGAAAAATTTTTTGTTATTTTTTATTTTTCAACCAACTGATTGGTTGACCAATTGACTGACTGGGTGGAACCGTGCAATTCCTACCTCCTTGCACCTGTATGCACAACAGTACACTACACTCAGATTAAAAATCCAATCCAATGTTTTGGCCTGTGTAAATTAATACTTAAAATAATACTTGCACCTTAATTGGAGCCTAATTTGTGCACATTGGTAGTGGACCTAAGGAAGGGCATATATAAGAGCATGCAAACTAAAGAAGGGAACATGCTATATAGCAGCAACCTACAAATGAATAAATTGCCTGGCTCCTCCATCCATGTTAGGGTTCTTTGATCAGAATGAGATCAACAAGATCATGGAGGAAAGTGTGAAGATGAAACAATTCAACCACCCCAATGTCATGAACCTCATTGGTGTTTGCATCGATGCTGGCCCTGCTCCCTATATTGTCATGCCTTTTATGGCCAATGGCAGTCTGCTGTCCTACCTCAGAAAGGAGAGACCAAACCTCCTTCTGGACAAAACCACTGATGAGGACTTGGTAAGAGTAATTTTGTTCTGCTTCACAAATCTTCCCACAGCTTGCCAACTGTTAGCCCTGGTGATGACTGCAGTCAAAATGTCGGCAAAAGTTTCGGATTTTAAGTTGGTATCAGAGAACCTTCTTTTTCTGCAGGAGCCTACTTCATCAGTGTGGTCACTGTTTGTTTTTGTTGTTCATTTTTGCATGGCTACTATTTATTTAGGTGCAGGGTCTATTCATTCATGATATTAATGAGCTGACTAATTACATACTACCTACTGTACAGCAAGGCCCAGGGCTAAAAAACCATGATGCCATTGAGTAGATACTCTACTTCTTGGCAACTAGCCACAATGCAATAGTAGACAATAGTATGCACAGTCTTAAGTGACAGCAACATGATCATCACTGTTACCCATGTTTGTGTACATGGTTTTCTAGTCTCATATACTAGCTGTAGCTACTATTTGAGAGTGTTGTTTGTTTTCCTCAGTACTTTTCAAGGAAATTTATCCCTCCCCCCTCCTCCTCCTCCTCCTCCTTCCCCTCCTCCTTCAACATGCATGATATAACCAGGATTCTATAAAACAAATGAAAACTCAGTAGTGTAAAACTGTTCAGCTTTTATGGCTACTCCAGCAAGCCAAATCACACTACATGTGAGGTCTAGCCCTTTCCTTTAAAGCACTAGGCTATATATATAGCAAATTTGCTTTGGTGTGACCATATTTTGTTGGTAACCTAGTCAACACTGAATATCACCATTAACCAATTATCCAATGGCCATTCCACCATTTTGTTTAACTTGTGGCCACACTGCAGGTATTTGAAGTGAAGAAACGTCTGACTGTGATGTGTTCCCAGATAGCCAGTGGCATGGAGTACCTCACCCAGAAGAGCTTTATCCACAGAGATCTAGCTACAAGAAACTGCATGTAGGTTATCTCACTATCATTATGACCTGTGTTTTGTTTTGCAACATCCCTGAATGCGGCTAGTGCTGAGGCATGCTCTACCGGCTTGTGAGAGCTCCATATGTCTTTTTACTTTACAGAAGACAAGAGAACAAGGTTTTTATCTTTATACACATGCCAGAATTTATGAAGTTGTACCACAGAAGGAGTAATTTAATTCTGGGGGGGGGAGCGTGCCCTACGAGATGAGGCCTTTAGCCTTGCATATTTACTTTCCATTCAATGCCTCATGAAAACTAGAACACCACTGTAGCCTTTGTTACAGTGGTTGTTGAAAAATAGTTCTTAATTGGCTAGATTCATATATTGTTTGTGATGCAGGATTGATGCCCACTTTGTGATCAAGGTCGCAGACTTTGGTCTCTCGGAGGATGTGTATGCCAGGAACTACTTCCGGCAGGGACAGGGGCCCTCGGCAAAGCTCCCTGTCAAGTGGATGGCTCCAGAGAGTCTGCAGGATGGAGTCTTCTCTGACAAGACTGATGTGGTTAGTGTGCAACAGTAACTCAGGGGTAGCTTGAATGAATTGGACCATGCAGCACTAAATGTTGTTCTTTGACTTTGCTGTACAGTGGTCTTTTGGCATCACCTGTTGGGAGATCTTCAGTGGTGGTAAAAGTCCCTACCCTGGAGTGGACCCTCTCTCTCTTGTCCAGCTACTGGATAGTGGACAGAGACTCAGCAAACCAGCCAACGCAGCATGCCCTGAGGAAATGTGAGCCTGGGTACCTTCTTGTGTCTGTCAGGAGGCATGTTAGTTCCCACTGTTAGGGAACCATCATTTTGAGGCAGGCCTCCACTGTATACAGTGTTTAGAATTTATATTATTGAAGGTTTGGTGAAGGCTTATGGAACCTGACATTGAACAACATTCACGAAGGGCTGGCTGGGAAAATGGACAGACACGTATGTAGACATGAACTGAACCATGATAGATCAACACTGACCCTCACTGTTGTCATTGTTACAAGGCTTCTCCACCATCATGTACTGCATCCAAATCCATTCTTTCTAGGTAGACATTAACTCACTCACATGATGACATACTGTAAGCCATTAAAAATGGACAGTATAGGAAGGCTGGGAAAAAGGCTAGTTCTTCCAATAACAACAAAATACACACATGAACATGACTTATGCTATGGGCAAAAGTTACTCTTCACTATATCTGCTCACAACACAGGTACTCCATCATGCTCAAGTGCTGGAACAGTGACCCAAATGAAAGACCTTCCTTTTCAACTCTCACGAAATCCATCTCAGGGTTTGCAGAGATGACAGCTGGCTACTTGGATGTCAGCAACTACAACCCCTTTGAAGCAAACATACCCATTGCCACCACAGGTGGAGAGAACTGTGATGATCAAACACAAGAGGAACATGACACTAATGTCGGGGTTCCTTTGGACGATCCTCCAGTTGTAAACGATGTGCAGTGCCCCTCTGAAGATGAAAGCCTCCATGATGATTCACTTTTGTGAAAATTTGTGTGTACTACTCAATGTTTCAGCTTGCTATTGTGTGCTAAATCTCTTATTCTATAGTGTTGGAATTTGAAATCGAAATTTAACGGAATATTTTATCAATGTAGCATAATATTTTTATGCACAATTTTTTTTTTATCATGTAGAGACATGCACCAGTTCAGCCTGTATTATACATGTAACGTTATTATCATAATGAGGTTTAAAAACACAGAATCAAACTTCACAATGCAAAATCAACATGCATGCATGCTGAAGTCCCTGGGATTGAAGTTAATTTCATCAGTATTTGTATATACACATATGTAGCTAGAGAAATGTGCTTCGTAAATTATTTCACGGGCTGGTCTCGCGTCCGAATGCATGGTGTGAGAAAGCCCCGGTCCTCTCGTCACATACAATTTTATATAGATGCCCTAATTATAAGCCTCGAAAAGGTCCGGAGAAGGCCTCGTCATACTTTGGCGTCCGGAGCTACGAGAACGCTGGGGGTAAATGCGCACGTACCAGTACGTGCTGCATGCCAGCCCTGTCATTTTGTCGTATTGCGTGTCCGCGCCATCCTACATAGACAGTCTATACCGACCCTGATAGGATTCAAGTTCCCAATAATGGTAAGGATTTACGCGCAATCCGAAAGTAAAGAAGTGTATGCTAAAGCAGTGTACAGGAACACCGCATTTTTTTTTATTGCCTAGGAAATTTTGTCGCGGCTCCGCATGCAGGTCTTCTAACTCACGCTAAATATACGACTACAAGTCACGCGCGCGAGAATCCGTATCAGGTACTCAAGTCACGTGCGTGCGTCTGAACGTGCAATGAATCGTCGTTCCCAGGCCCCGCCCAGCTTTCAGTCACTGCAAGCGACGGAAAGCTGGGCGGGGCCTGGGAACGAGGCTAATCGAAGGTAAGCGTGATAAAATCATTATCACCATAGTACCAAGCTATACCGGAAAAAATATCACTCGTTTGTTGCCGTTGGCATTGTTATCGTAACAATACAGACGGCAACAAACTCGTGATATTTTCCGGTATAGCTTTGTACTACGGTGATACTTGTATATGTGTATATAGTGGTACTGATGATGGAGCGTACTGTGTGGTCACTGTGGTGGTACTGATGATGGAGCGTGCGAGAGAGATGATGCTGCTTTCTGCTGTACTTCTATACTTGGCCAACAGCGTGTGTTCTCAGGGTACGCCAGCGAGAAGTGTAGCCACGGTATATTAAAACAAGGTTGCTGTAAGTTTACGTGGTATGGGATGCGATGATGCCAAACCTGCCTGACTAGATTACTTGATTGCGAAAATGGAGATCCTCAAACTCAAATCTTAAAATCATTCACAGAAATAGGCATATCTGTTTGCTGGCATTATACAGAATGACGAGGATATATATACAGCTGGTTTGCGAGAGTACCTCTCCTCATGCATAATACCATAAGCAATCCAATGACGTGGATATATATCATAGGGAATTTTATTAGCTAGCCTTACTATCTTAACACGATTGACTATTAATGGCAATAATTTTAGTCTCATCACCAGATTTGATGCAATTCCAACCAGATCCCCAAGATGAATGCAGCAGTTTATGCATGTTAGTCTGAATTCCAAATAGCCAATCTCTTGGAATGAAGGCTGTTAATAGTTCAAACATTTCTTACGGGCAGTCTTCACTGACATTGACCAGATCATTCAGTTCCAATCATTTTTATGTATACTGAAGTTGGGCCTTATCAAGTGCATGCAGTGGAAACAAAGAAAAGTCTGGCTCGTGAGACTACCTCTCCTCATGCATGATACTATAAGCAATCAATGTCAGGGAAGAGTGAAACAAGACTAGCTAACTGACAACTTGAAGTCAAGCATGCATAGATACAGATTGACTGCTAATTGAAGAACATAGTGAAATAAAGAAGGCCAGATATGTTTACTGGAATTGTTCTGTTTGAACGCAGAAATTAATCAGTTTTAGCATCATATTAGCTGGTCACTCTAATTGCAGCAATGATATAGATAGGTGTACTTTAGAATGGAGGTGGAGGTTTAAATTGTTCATGCACTCCACATGCAGTGCACCTTTATGCCTTGTATTAGTGTGTAATGTTATCCCTGCTTTGTAACAATATGGAATGCTGGCCATATGTCACACTTCATCTGCAGCTTGTAATAACAATCATATTCGGCTAGTAGGAGAAAGGAACAGTTTGGAGGGTCGTGTGGAGGTGTGCTTTCAGGAACAGTGGGGGACAGTGTGTGATGACTCCTGGGATTTCAGAGATGCAATGGTTGTTTGCAGACAGCTTGGTTTCACTTCAGAATGTAAGATGCGTAATCTCTCAGCCAGTATTTCCGGAACGTAACATACTTCTAGATAGTATAGTGTAAATTGTAAGTGGTTTGTTCTGGGTTGAAGTAACAGTTTAGTCTTGCCAGCCAGTCTCTCCGCCCCTCTTCTGCAAAGAAGTATTTGTTTACTAGGCTTGTCCCACCACTGACAGTGGATTGCGCAGCCCATCATTGCAAATCACTTTGCAAAGACATTATCAATTTCTGATTGCTCAGTTCACCAGTCTTAGAATATATATATAGGCTTTTATCATAATCATGACCCCAGGTACTTTACATAGCAAAGGTCAAATGTCAACTTTGTCCTCCCTCCTCTGACTCGTGGCTGCCTAACTTGTAATGTTGTATTGTCTGTAATGGAACTACTTTCTGATTACATCAGCGGATGTGGTGTTGGTCACTTTGTTTCAATTTTACTGCATGTTTTTCAGATGCAGTAGCAATCAACAATGGTATCTTTGGTCCTGGAACTGGTCCCATCTTCTTGGATGAGGTTACCTGCAGTGGGGACGAGACAATCCTTAGTAATTGCACTCACAGAGGAATTGGTGTCCACAACTGTTATCACAGTGAAGATGCAGGAGTGATATGTCCACAAGGTGTAGTTGGTTTCATGCATTTATGAAATTGTTGTTTTGTAGCTTATTTGTCTTCACTGTCACATAGTGATGAGAAGTTCAATCAAATATGTTTATCTGCAGTTCCAGTTTGCAACAACACTGATATTCGGTTGGTAGGAGGTAGGAATGAGTTTGAGGGTCGAGTGGAGGTGTGCTTCCAGAGACAGTGGGGAACAGTGTGTGATGACTCCTGGGACACCAAAGATGCAGTAGTTGTCTGCAGACAGCTTGGTTTCACCTCAGAATGTAAGTTACTATAGATCTGTTATAGCTTGACTACAGCATGTAGTTTATGCCATTTTCCCAGACTCGCCTGCTACAAGTGATTGAAAGGGAGCCAACTTTTATTTCACATTCATGGCAATCATGTTAGACAGGACTTAATTGACTGTGACTTCATTTTGTTGCATAATTTGCAGATGTAATAGCACTCACTGAGATGAACAATAATGGCATCTTTGTTCCTGGAACTGGAGCTATCTTCTTGGATGATGTGGGCTGCAGAGGAAATGAGACAAACCTGGATGATTGCACTCATAATGGAGTTGGTGTCCACAACTGTGATCACAGTGAAGATGCAGGAGTGATCTGTGGTATTTTATATGTATACTATGAAGTTTGGTGACCCCTGCACCTAATCTATGCCTAATGGTGTTAGTATTTCATTTTGGCATGGAGATATGTGGCATAAACTGGTGTTTTTTTTTTTACAATTTTTTTCACTGTCACATACATGTGTAATGTACAGTTGTATGAAGTAAGTCCAGTTACAAAATTCAGTATGTGTCTCTCTATATATCTGTGATTGCAGCTTGCAACAACTCTGACATTCGACTGGTAGGAGGAAGGAGCAATTCAGAGTTTCAAGGTCGAGTGGAGGTGTGCTTCCAGGGACGGTGGGGAACAGTGTGTGATGACTTCTGGGATTTCAGAGATGCAATGGTTGTCTGCAGACAGCTTGGTCTTACCTCAGAATGTAAACTATAAACATCCCACAGACTAATTTATCTTCCTCTCTCTCTTCAAATGTATTGTCTGTTGAAGATCAGCAACATGCTCACTGCTCATGCTCACTGCTCATGCTCACTGCTCTGCTTTTATTCACAACTTACAGATGCAAAAGCAATCAACGTTGGTAGCAACATCTTTGTTCGTGGAGTTGGACCTATCTTCTTGGATGATGTGGGCTGCAGAGGAGACGAGACAAATCTCAATGATTGCCCTCACAATGGAGTTGGTGTCCACAACTGTGGTCACTGGGAAGATGCAGGAGTAATTTGTCCACAAGGTGCAGTTGGGACCTGGTTTCTATACGCAATTAAAAAACATCTGTTCATGATAGTGTATACAGACCACAGTGTAAGTTCAAAACTGTTGTTGTGTGACTTATTTGTTTTTACAACAACGTATTCAAAGTTTTGGTAAGAAGTTCAGTCAAGCATTCTTTCCCATCTTTATCTGCAGTTGGAGCTTGCAACAATACTGATATTCAGTTGGTCAGAGGAAGGAACAATTTGGAGGGTCGAGTGGAGGTGTGCTTCCTGGGAGAGTGGGGAACAGTATGTGATGACTCCTGGGATTTCAGAGATGCAATGGTTGTCTGCAGACAGCTCAGACTCACTTCAGAATGTAAACTATAAACATTCCCACATATTAACTTATTTTTCCTTTCTCTCTTCAAATGCATAATGTTATCTGGTGAAGATCAGCATTGAATTACATATGATGACAATATGCTCACTGCTCTGCTTTTTACAGATGCAAAAGCAATCAATGTTGGTAGCAACATCTTAGTTCGTGGAGTTGGACCTATCTTCTTGGATGATGTGGGCTGCAGAGGGAATGAGACAAATCTCAATGATTGCCCTCACAATGGAGTTGGTGTTCACGACTGTGACCATGATGAAGATGCTGGAGTGATCTGTTCACAAGGTTTTGCTGGTTTCAATATGCAACTAAAAACATCTGTGCATACAATTTATAGTGCAAATATTATTGTATGCATGATGTATATGCGCATACTTAAAGTATTGGTAGAAGTCAAATATTAAATTTTCCCCCATATTTGCAGTTGCAGTTTGCAACAGTACTGATATTCGGTTAGTAAGAGGAAGGAACAATTTGGAGGGTCGTGTGGAGGTGTGCTTTCAGGGAGAGTGGGGGACAGTGTGTAATGACGACTGGGATACCAGTGATGCAACGGTTGTCTGCAGACAGCTTGGTCTCACCTCAGAGTGTAGGTTACTATTTAGGTTAGCTATAGTACATTTAGTCACATTTTTCCATACTTTCCTGCTGCAAATTGAAGGGGAGCTTGGCATTTTTTCACAACCATAATTGTGAAGCATCAAGGATAGATGGAGGCTAATTGTGACTTCACTTTTGTCGCACAACAGATGCAATAGCAATCACTGATGTGAACAACTTTGGTCCAGGAACTGGATTTATCTTTTTGGATAATGTGGGCTGCAGAGGGAATGAAACCAACCTTGATGATTGCGCTCACAATGTGGTTGGCGTCCACAACTGTGATCATGGTGAAGATGCAGGAGTGATCTGTCCCCCACAAGGTTGGATGCCACTGTTGCTTTGATGCTATATGTTACACCTTTGTCACCAAGTTATGTGTGCCCAGACCTATAGATGTTGGCAATTCTTGGTGTCAATGCCTCATGGTGTAACTCTGCATACAGACTTTTAGAAATGGCCCACCCGGCCAGTGCCAACAAAGGCTTTTACAGCACAATGGCCACACACCATGTGCTTTTCCCCCCTGTGTCTAACTGAACCACCCTACAGTGTGTGAAGTGACAACATAAAGCTAATTTAAAAACCTGTTAACTTTAAAAGAAGTAGACTAAATTTGTCACTTATGAAGTAAATCCACTTCTAAAATATTTTGTCTCTGTATATCTGTACTTGCAGCTTGCAATGACACTGATATTCGGTTGGTCAGAGGAAGGAACAATTTGGAGGGTCGAGTGGAGGTGTGCTTCCAGGGACAGTGGGGGACAGTGTGTGATGACTCCTGGGATATTACAGATGCAACAGTTGTCTGCAAACAGCTTGGTCTCATCTCAGAATGTAAAAATTGAATATCCCATTTTCCAGTTTACTTTTCTTAAGTTTTGGTATTTACAGGGCTGGTTTGCTTGCAACTCCATATGATATTCTGTTTACTGTTCATAATTTCCTGTCTTCCCAACTTCCAGATGCAATAGCAATCAATGTTGATAGCGGGATCTTTGGTCCTGGAGTTGGACTTATCTCATTGGATGAGGTTAGCTGCAGTGGGATTGAGACAAACCTTGCTGATTGTCCTCACAACGGAGTTGGTAACCACGACTGTCGTCACAATGAAGATGCGGGAGTGATCTGTTCACAGCAAGGTAGTGGAATGGTGATGCACTGCTTCACTGAAAGCACTAACAATTAATGTAATTCCATATTCTACAGATTACACATTCTAGTGTATACACATCCTAGTAACATGTTTAGTGGGTATTGTACCATGGCTGTAACAATTGGACCAATCAGATTTCATGCTTGGAGGTTAATAAATGTGATATACACCTCCAGACAAGGTATATAATTTTAATATACACCTCCAGACGGTTTATGTTTACTGTTGACTTAAATGATGGCCAATGGTTGCAATGCATGTGTACACAGATACTAAATACATTTAAAATAAACAAAGTTGTTATGCATGCGGATGTTGTTACTGCAAATGGAGGAGCATCCTGTGTTGTTGATGATCGGATTTGGTCCACTTTGAGCAGATACTGTGGCTGCATTATTCTTGAATGTGGGACGTTGGCTGGGGCCAGATGGGTGTCCAGTTTGCGGTTACGCGCGGCGTGGCCGCGAACGGCGTGAGTGCGTCATTTCATAACGGTTAGTTATTAAAACGTCGTCGTTCAAGTCGAAGTAGCGGACTCGTCACTCGTCCATCAAGACCGTTTCTCTGAAGTTGATACGACACGGGTTGCCCCAGGAGGGGTCCACGGTTGATCGGTGAGTCGATTTGTGGGCGCCATTGCTTGGGCTGTCGATCATGATAGTCTGGCTCACGCGGTTAGTTAAGACTATGGCGCTCCAGGTCGATGTCAATAGCAGCAGTCGTTGCGCCGATTTCGCGACGCTCCACTTCTCTCCCGTTCAGTCTCGGTTCTCTGGCACTGCCCGTGCCTGATTGCTCTTTTTATACCGTTACTACGTACGTGCGTTGCTATGCCCCATAGTACAAGTCGGTTATACAACTCGGTGTCGGTCTCTACGGTATACACAACCTCGGGCCTGAGGCCCTCGGTAGTGTATATCCCGTAGAGACCTCCACCTCATTGTATAACCTATACTTATACTCTGGTGTTATGTTCCTGAAACCTATTCACAAGTCTACATTCTGATAACTGTACATTCCAGTGTGAGGCTAGCCTCGTCTCCGGCGGGTACCGGGCTAGAGTAACCCATCCGTTATCGGACACCATCACGCGGACAGCACGATATCTCTCGGACTGCTGAACGCTATGCGTCCGCACTTAGGACGCTTCTTCACATCATCAAGACAAACAAGATAGATAACTGCCCGACTCACTCGATTAAGATCTATGCAGTCACAGCTGTAAAAGTAGCAATTGTCCGAACCATCGGTACTCGGAAAGTGACCCCTAACTGTGGACTATGTTTCTGTAGGGTTTTAGCAAATAGGTTACAGCTGCGCTCCACACAAATAGCTAGCTAGCACTCCGATGTTCGATCGGAGCGTACTCTCGACCCGGAAGCCACGGCAATGTTTGCGTACATGCATGCGGCTATGCAGGCGCTCGCTGGAGGGGGGCTTACAACCAACTCAATGTAAACAGCTTGGGACAATGTCAACACTGCCTACAACATCTCGCAAACCGAACGGGAGTGGTTTGCCCTAGCACATGGCGCGCCTTCGAAACGAAATAGGGGAAGTGTGGAACGAGGAAATGGGAACTGGGGAACGAGGACATGGAAAGGAGAAATTCATTGATTATGTCACGGTCTAGCTAGAGTAGGTCAGATCAGCTAGCAGCTATACGACCTTTAAAGATTTGTTGTCCGACACTTTGATGGTGTCCAGAATTAAGTGGTGTCCGGTGATTGATGAGCTACTCTAGTGTGAGGCAAGATGCTCTTACGTTTCTGAGACCTATCTAATGTGATACATTCTCAGGCAAGATGCTCTGAGCAGATAACTGTAATTGATTGTTGTACACATAGTATGAAGAGGATGCTGGAATGCTCTGTTCCCAGCAAGGTATACATGCCATGCAACAGATTACAATACCATTAGCTATATTCCTGTTTGTTTTAAGAATGCACTGATGGAACAGTTCGACTGGTTGATGGAATATCACAAGAGAATGGCCGTGTGGAGTTCTGCTACAGGGGGGTGTGGGGCACAGTGTGTGATGATGATTGGGACAACAGTGATGCGACAGTGGTGTGCAGGCAGCTGGGCTATAGTACAGTCGGTGAGTGCTGGTTGAAACGAGGAGTTTTTACTTGCGAGCTGCAACTAAGAAGTGTGCATAAGGCTATTGTGTAATGCAAGTTAGTTATGTATCTACTTACATAACAATACAAGTATAATTCAAGTTGATATCAACATTTAATTCTTGTCTATTAACGAGGAGTTTTGTTTCTATACCAGGAGCAACTGCAACACAGCCACCTCACTTTGGTCCTGGAGCAGGTTTTATTGTGTTGGACAATGTCAACTGCAATGGAAGTGAAGCAAACCTCATACAATGTGAACACAACGGGTTTGGAGTTCATGACTGCGTACCCAGCGAAGATGCTGGGGTTTTCTGCAGTGCTGGTAAGTCAATGTTTTCTTATGACACACAGAACTGCTAAACCCCTCTTGAAAATATCTACATTGTTTATTCCTAGGGAAAGTTGAGAGGTGCACTGTTGATGTTGAAACTACACATCTCAATGCCTCACAAACTAGAATGGGCATACAACAGTAAGTAGTAGAGTGACTACAGTTTTGATGTGTGTAACCTGCCACCAAAGCAAAACAGCTAGAAAACCTGTTGCTATTGGTTGCTCCTTCACTCACCTTCAGGTTCGGGTCATGTGAGCAGTATGAACAAGCATCAGACTTGTGTAATGCCTACCTCAATGAAACCGATCATGTGTACATTCCTGACTCAATGACACAGTCTCAAATAGCAGCCACTCTTAGCAGGATTCCTACAGCAAATATCTCGGCTACTGCAGAATGCCAAGACAATGTTCTGAGAATATTATGCCGCAACTTCCTCGCCCCTTGTGGCAGAAATGGCACCATCTATCCTCCCACTTCCATTTGTCAAGAAGAGTGTTCATATGTCAGAGACACTTGCCAGACATTCTGGAACCAAGAATTTCAAGCTATAGAATCAGAGTTGGGAAGAGTCAACTGTGAGACTCTAGGGTCAGCTTTTTCACCTCTCCCTAGCTGTTGTACTGGTGCAGGTGTCAGCATACCAACTACAAGTGAGTTATGGCAGCCACCATCTAGTTTAGCTAGCTAACAATTGGGATTTACACCTGGTTTAGCTCTTTCCACATAGCTACTGTACAAGAGGTGTCAGCATACTGTCTCATTAACACAGCCAAGTTTACTATTGCTATCATACTTACATTATCTTACAGCCATGCCGACTACCTCAACAACTTCTTCTTTACCTGAAACAACTTCTTCATATCAAGCATCTTCTTCATGTGCTACCTCGATGCCTTCTTCCTCAACAACTTTTCAAGTTTCTGCTTCCATTATTGGAGGGTCAATGGGAGGAGCTCTCATTCTTGTCATCCTACTGCTAGTTCTGGTGATCATCATAGCTGCAGTGTTAGTGCGGAGGAGGAAAGCAGCAGTTCAAAACCTCCAGCTTGAGGTCCTTGCATGGTAGGGTACTCAAGGTTACGATGTATATCCTGTTAACACAGACAGTAGGGAGTCATGACTTGTAGCTACAATCTCTTAGTCTGAATTTTAATGACGATACCCTGCTATGTGTATGTGTTCACATCTGGTATTCCTTCTCTGTATGTCTGAAGTCCTAAGGGAATCAACCTGCAGCATTGTAAGAGTAGGGAAACATGCAACGCACCACCAAATTTATACAGTGAGGCCATATCATTAATTATATACACTTGTAAGTAGTATGCTCCTTGTATAGCAGTGTAATGTGAGAAGCTACATAGTGAATGACGTTATTGTCATCTTCAGAATTTAATTGTGACAGTCCTGGGTAGAAATCGAACATTATTCCGTTGCATATTTTGACCGCGTTACCGCGTTCGAAGTGCTGTAGTGCAGAACTTCCATTAAGGGCAGGGCTCATATGCGCTACGTAGACTTATCAGGTATTCATGCATCTTCGCTGTGCATGTATGAGCCCCGCCCTTAACGAAAGTTTTGCGCTACAGCGCTTCGAACGCGGTAACGCGGTTGAATTGCACAACGGAATAATGTTAGATTTCTACCCGGGACTGCCACAATTGTGATGTTTATTGACACAATTTTTTGTGGCTATATATCCACAAGTGGTACTACTGCTGAACTCTTGTCCAGATTACGAGTACAGGAGTGTCCTGTCTCGTCCATCAACTCCACATTGACACATGCAAAATTAGTACCTCTATACTATTTTTACCCCTTGTATAGTGATAACCACTAATTATGTGCCCCCATCTCTTTACAGGCCCAGGGTCAAGGTATGTTCGGCAGCTCTCAGAACAGATGCTCATCTCACAAGGGAACATCAAACTGTTGGAGTGTATTGGCCAAGGTAGGAAGGTGTGGAAGTGTACGGTCAATCCTGTGGGTATACATCAGACCAAGGTTAATCATTGTATTACCACACTACTCTTCTCTGTGCAGAGATAGTTACATTAAAAATCTGTTACCAATGACCTAGTAGGCTTACCAATATCATGATGTTGTCACATGCAGTATGGATATTTCTGCTTATATATAGTGTGCTGATTTTAAGGGAATATTCCACTATCAACTATCTATAAACTATGTAGTTGCCTAGCCATGCATGGGTCCTGGTTCATCAATTTCCTGACCAGACCCACACTACCTGTGGATAATGTACAAGTATGTGTAGGTGTGTTTGTATTGTATGAAAGATGTTACTCGGTTCTCCATACCTGTCTACTCACAGGTGAGTTTGGCATTGTGTACAAGGCTCAGCTGGCTGAGATGGGGACACAACCTTCCCTAAAAACTGTGGCAGTGAAAACTTTGAAAGGTTAGCATATCTGTGAAACAGGGAAAGAGCATTGTGTCAACTGTAAAATGGCAGGATGCTTATCAGTGCTAAATATAGTAATAGAATTAACTAGAGGTGTTCAGTAGACCACTTACCCTGCACACTTGAGAGTAGGAGACCACATTTGAGGAAATTTTTTGTTATTTTTCAACCAACTGATTGGTTGACCAATTGACTGACTGGGTGGAACCGTGCAATTCCTACCTCCTTGCACCTGTATGCACAACAGTACACTACACTCAGATTAAAAATCCAATCCAATGTTTTGGCCTATGTAAATTAATACTTAAAATAATACTTGCACCTTAATTGGAGCCTAATTTGTGCACATTGGTAGTGGACCTAAGGAAGGGCATATATAAGAGCATGCAAAGTAAAAGGGAACATGCTGTATAGCAGCAAGCTACAAATGTGGCTCCTCCATCCATTTTAGGGTTCTTTGATCAGAATGAGATCAACAAGATCATGGAGGAAAGTGTAAAGATGAAACAATTCAACCACCCTAACGTCATGAACCTCATTGGTGTCTGCATCGATGCTGGCCCTGCTCCCTATATTGTCATGCCTTTTATGGCCAATGGCAGTCTGCTGTCCTACCTCAGAAAGGAGAGACCAAACCTCCTTCTGGACAAAACCACTGATGAGGACTTGGTAAGAGTAATTTTGTTCTGCTTCACAAATCTTCCCACAGCTTGCCAACTGTTAGCCCTGGTGATGACTGCAGTCAAAATGTCGGCAAAAGTTTCGGATTTTAAGTTGGTATCAGAGAACCTTCTTTTTCTGCAGGAGCCTACTTCATCAGTGTGGTCACTGTTTGTTTTTGTTCATTTTTGCATGGCTTCTATTTATTTAGGTGCAGGGTCTATTCATTCATGATATTAATGAGCTGACTAATTACATACTACCTACTGTACAGCTAGGCCCAGGGCTAAAAAACCATGATGCCATTGAGTAGATACTCTACTTCTTGGCAACTAGCCACAATGCAATAGTAGACAATAGTATGCACAGTCTTAAGTGACAGCAACATGATCATCACTGTTACCCATGTTTGTGTACATGGTTTTCTAGTCTCATATACTAGCTGTAGCTACTATTTGAGAGTGTTGTTTGTTTTCCTCAGTACTTTCGATTGCATATATTTGTGGGTGGTGTCTATCCAAGGACAGCATCTATTCAAGGAAATTTATCCCTCCCCCCTCCTCCTCCTCCTCCTCCTCCTTCCCCTCCTCCTTCAACATGCATGATATAACCAGGATTCTATAAAACAAAGGAAAACTCAGTAGTGTAAAACTGTTCAGCTTTTATGGCTACTCCAGCAAGCCAAATCACACTACATGTAAGGTCTAGCCCTTCCCTATAAAGCACTAGGCTATATATATATCTAATTTGCTTTGGTGTGACCATATTTTGTTGGTAACCTAGTCAACACTGAATATCACCATTAACCAATTATCCAATGGCCATTCCACCATTTTCATTATGTTGTTTAACTTGTGGCCACACTGCAGGTACTTGAAGTGAAGAAACGTCTGACTGTGATGTGTTCCCAGATAGCCAGTGGCATGGAATACCTCACCCAGAAGAGCTTTATCCACAGAGATCTAGCTACAAGAAACTGCATGTAGGTTATCTCACTATCATTATGACCTATGTTTTGTTTTGCAACATCCCTGAATGCGGCTAGTGCTGAGGCATACTCTACCGGCTTGTGAGAGCTCCATATGTCTTTTTACTTTACAGAAGACAAGAGAACAAGGTTTTTATCTTTAAACACATGCCAGAATTGATGAAGTTGTACCACAGAAGGAGTAATTTAATTCTGGGGGGGGGAGCGTGCCCTACGAGATGAGGCCTTTAGCCTTGCATATTTACTTTCCATTCAATGCCTCATGAAAACTAGAACACCACTGTATCCTTTGTTACAGTGGTTGTTGAAAAATAGTTCTTAATTGGCTAGATTCATATATTGTTTGTGATGCAGGATTGATGCCCACTTTGTGATCAAGGTCGCAGACTTTGGTCTCTCGGAGGATGTGTATGCCAGGAACTACTTCCGGCAGGGACAGGGGCCCTCGGCAAAGCTCCCTGTCAAGTGGATGGCTCCAGAGAGTCTGCAGGATGGAGTCTTCTCTGACAAGACTGATGTGGTTAGTGTGCAACAGTAACTCAGGGGTAGCTTGAATGAATTGGACCATGCAGCACTAAATGTTGTTCTTTGACTTTGCTGTACAGTGGTCTTTTGGCATCACCTGTTGGGAGATCTTCAGTGGTGGTAAAAGTCCCTACCCTGGAGTGGACCCTCTCTCTCTTGTCCAGCTACTGGATAGTGGACAGAGACTCAGCAAACCAGCCAACGCAGCATGCCCTGAGGAAATGTGAGCCTGGGTACCTTCTTGTGTCTGTCAGGAGGCATGTTAGTTCCCACTGTTAGGGAACCATCATTTTGAGGCAGGCCTCCACTGTATACAGTGTTTAGAATTTATATTATTGAAGGTTTGGTGAAGGCTTATGGAACCTGACATTGAACAACATTCACGAAGGGCTGGCTGGGAAAATGGACAGACACGTATGTAGACATGAACTGAACCATGATAGATCAACACTGACCCTCACTGTTGTCATTGTTACAAGGCTTCTCCACCATCATGTACTGCATCCAAATCCATTCTTTCTAGGTAGACATTAACTCACTCACATGATGACATACTGTAAGCCATTAAAAATGGACAGTATAGGAAGGCTGGGAAAAAGGCTAGTTCTTCCAATAACAACAAAATACACACATGAACATGACTTATGCTATGGGCAAAAGTTACTCTTCACTATATCTGCTCACAACACAGGTACTCCATCATGCTCAAGTGCTGGAACAGTGACCCAAATGAAAGACCTTCCTTTTCAACTCTCGCGAAATCCATCTCAGGGTTTGCAGAGATGACAGCTGGCTACTTGGATGTCAGCAACTACAACCCCTTTGAAGCAAACATACCCATTGCCACCACAGGTGGAGAGAACTGTGATGATCAAACACAAGAGGAACATGACACTAATGTCGGGGTTCCTTTGGACGATCCTCCAGTTGTAAACGATGTGCAGTGCCCCTCTGACAGTGAAAGCCTCCATGATGATTCACTTTTGTGAAAATTTGTGTGTACTACTCAATGTTTCAGCTTGCTATTGTGTGCTAAATCTCTTATTCTATAGTGTTGGAATTTGAAATCGAAATTTAACGGAATATTTTATCAATGTATATAGCATAATATTTTTATACACAATTTTTTTTTTATCATTTAGAGACATGCACCAGTTCAGCCTGTATTATACATGTAACGTTATTATCATAATGAGGTTTAAAAACACAGAATCAAACTTCACAATCCAAAATCAACATGCATGCATGCTGAAGTCCCTGGGATTGAAGTTAATTTCATCAGTATTTGTATATACACATATGTAGCTAGAGAAATGTGCTTCGTAAATTATTTCACGGGCTGGTCTCGCGTCCGAATGCATGGTGTGAGAAAGCCCCGGTCCTCTCGTCACATACAATTTTACATAGACGCCCTAATTATAAGCTTCGAAAAGGTCCGGAGAAGGCCTCGTCATACCTTGGCGTCCGGAGCTACGAGAACGCTGGGGGTAAATGCGCACGTACCAGTACGTGCTGCATGCCAGCCCTGTCATTTTGTCGTATTGCGTGTCCGCGCCATCCTACATAGACAGTCTATACCGACCCTGATAGGATTCAAGTTCCCAATAATGGTAAGGATTTACGCGCAATCCGAAAGTAAAGAAGTGTATGCTAAAGCAGTGTACAGGAACACCGCATTTTTTTTTATTGCCTAGGAAATTTTGTCGCGGCTCCACATGCAGGCCTTCTAACTCACGCTAAATATATGGGAGTCAATGGGGAAGCCTTGCAGCTGGACGACTACAAGTCACACGCGCGAGAATCCGTATCAGGTTAGTACTCAAGTCACGTGCGTGCGTCTGAACGTGCAATGAATCGTCGTTCCCAGGCCCCGCCCAGCTTTCCGTCACTGCAAGCGACGGAAAGCTGGGCGGGGCCTGGGAACGAGGCTAATCGAAGGTACTAAGCTATACCGGAAAAAATATCACTCGTTTGTTGCCGTAGGCATTGTTATTCGTGCTGCGCACTCGTAACAATACAGACGGCAACAAACTCGTGATATTTTCCGGTATAGCTTTGTACTATGGTGATACTTGTATATGTGTATATAGTGGTACTGATGATGGAGCGTACGAGAGAGATGATGCTGCTTTCTGCTGTACTTCTATACTTGGCCAACAGCGTGTGTTCTCAGGGTACGCCAGCGAGAAGTGTAGCCACGGTATATTAAAACAAGGTTGCTGTAAGTTTACGTGGTATGGGATGCGATGATGCCAAACCTGCCTGACTAGATTACTTGATTGCGAAAATGGATCGAGATCCTCAAACTCAAATCTTAAAATCATTCACAGAAATAGGCATATCTGTTTGCTGGCATTATACAGAATGACGAGGATATATATACAGCTGGTTTGCGAGAGTACCTCTCCTCATGCATAAACCATAAGCAAATCCAATGACGTGGATATATATCATAGGGAATTTTATTAGCTAGCCTTACTATCCGTGCAGGGCTTATAAATAGGTTGAGTGCTCCAAGCTGGGGAACGGAGGAGGTCAGTTAACACGATTGACTATTAATGGCAAGAATTTTAGTCTCATCACCAGATTTGATGCAATTCCGACCAGATCCCCAAGATGAATGCAGCAGTTTATGCATGTTAGTCTGAATTCCAAATAGCCAATCTCTTGGAATGAAGGCTGTTAATAGTTCAAACATTTCTTACGGGCAGTCTTCACTGACATTGGCCAGATCATTCAGTTCCAAACTCTTCATTTTTACGTGTACTGAAGTTGGGCCTTATCAAGTGCATGCAGTGGAAACAAGGAAAAGTCTGGCTCGTGAGACTACCTCTCCTCATGCATGATACTATAAGCAATCAATGTTGGTGAAGAGTGAAACAAGACTAGCTAACTGACAACTTGAAGTCAAGCATGCATAGATACAGATTGACTGCTAATTGAAGAACATAGTGAAATAAAGAAATATGACTGGCTCGCAAGACTAGGGGAGAGGAAGGTTGGATATGTTTACTGGAATTGTTTTGTTTGAACGCAGAAATTAATGAGTTTTAGTATCATATTAGCTGGTCACTCTAATTGCAGTTATGATATAGATAGGTGTACTTTAGAATGTAGGTGGAGGTTTAAATTTGAACTTTTCATGAACTCCACATGCAGTGTAAACTTTATGCCTTGTATTGGTGTTCATTATTGTCCCTGCTTTGTAACAATATGTAATGTTGGCCATATGTCACACTTTATCTCCAGCTTGTAATAACAATCATATTCGGCTAGTAGGAGAAAGGAACAGTTTGGAGGGTCGAGTGGAGGTGTGCTTTCAGGGACAGTGGGGGACAGTGTGCGATGACTCCTGGGATAACAGAGATGCAATGGTTGTTTGCAGACAGCTTGGTCTCACTTCAGAATGTAAGATGGGTAATCTCTCAGCCAGTATTTCTGGAACGTAACATACTTCTAGTAAGTGGTTTGTTCTGGGTTGAAGTAACAGTCTAGTCTTGCCAGCCAGTCTCTCCGCCCCTCTTCTGCAAAGAAGTATTTGTTTACTAGGCTTGTCCCACCACTGACAGTGGATTGCACAGCCCATCATTGCAAATCACTTTGCAAAGACATTATCAATTTCTGATTGCTCAGTTCACCAGTCTTAGAATATATATATAGGATTTTATCATAATCATGACCCCAGGTACTTTACATAGCAAAGGTCAAAGGTCAACTTTGTCCTCCCTCCTCTGACTTGTGGCTGCCTAACTTGTAATGTTGTATTGTCTGTAATGGAACTACTTTCTGATTACATCAGCGGATGTGGTGTTGGTCACTTTGTTTCAATTTTACTGTATGTTTTTCAGATGCAGTAGCAATCACAAATGAAAACAACAATGGTATCTTTTCTCCTGGAACTGGTCCCATCTTCTTGGATGAGGTTACCTGCAGTGGGGACGAGACAATCCTTAGTAATTGCACTCACAGAGGAATTAGTGTCCACAACTGTTATCACAGTGAAGATGCAGGAGTGATATGTCCACAAGGTGTAGTTGGTTTCATACATTTATGAAATTGTTGTTTTGTAGCTTATTTGTCTTCACTGTCACATAGTGATGAGAAGTTCAATCAAATATGTTTATCTGCAGTTCCAGTTTGCAACAACACTGATATTCGGTTGGTAGGAGGTAGGAATGAGTTTGAGGGTCGAGTGGAGGTGTGCTTCCAGAGACAGTGGGGAACAGTGTGTGATGACTCCTGGGACACCAAAGATGCAGTAGTTGTCTGCAGACAGCTTGGTCTCACCTCAGAATGTAAGTTACTATAGATCTGTTATAGCTTGACTACAGCATGTAGTTTATACCATTTTCCCAGACTCGCCTGCTACAAGTGATTGATGGGGAAGTACTTTTTACTTCATGTTGCATAATTCACAGATGCAATAGCACTCACTGAGATGAACAACAATGGCATCTTTGGCCCTGGGGTTGGGCTTATCTTCTTGGACAATGTGGGCTGCAGAGGAAATGAGACAAGCCTTGAAGATTGCCCTCACAGAGGAGTTGGTGTCCACAACTGTCATCACAGTGAAGATGCAGGAGTGATCTGTCCCCTGCAAGGTATTTTACACATATGGTATGGATTTTGGTGACCCCTGCACCTATTGCATGCCTAATGGTGTAACTTAGTATTTCACTTTGGCATGGAGATATGAAACTGGTAATTTATTAGAATTTTTTTCACATACATGACAGTTATACGAAGTATATAAGTCCTGTTAACCAAATTTCTATATATATATATATATATATATATATATATATATCTGTGATTGCAGCTTGTAACAACAGTGATATTCGGCTGGTAGGAGGAAGGAGCAATTCAGAGTTCCAGGGTCGAGTGGAGGTGTGCTTCCAGGGACAGTGGGGAACAGTGTGTGATGACCACTGGGATAACAGAGACGCAATGGTTGTCTGCAGACAACTCGGACTCACCTCAGAATGTAAACTGTAAACATCCTACAGGCTAAATTTTTCTTACCCTCTCTCTTCAAATGCATATTAGTGTATTGTTTGGTAATGATCAGCATTGAGTTACATATGATGACAATATGCTCACTGCTCTGCTTTTGTTTTCAATTTGCAGATGCAAAAGCAATCAATGTTGGTAGCTACATCTTTGTTCGTGGAACTGGACCTATCTTCTTGGATAATGTGGGCTGCAGAGGGGATGAGACAAGCCTTGATGATTGCCCTCATAGGGGAGTTGGTGTCCACAACTGTGTTCACAGTAAAGATGCTGGAGTGATTTGTTCACAAGGTGCAGTTGGGACCTGGTTTCTATACGTAATTTAAAAACATCTGTTTATGATTGTGTATACAGTGTAAGTTCAAAACTATTATTATGTGAGTTACTTGTTATCACAACTACATATTCAAGTTTTGGTAAGAAGTTCAGTCAATTATTCTTTCCCATTATTTTTTATCTGCAGTTGGAGCTTGTAACAACACTGATATTCGGTTGGTCAGAGGAAGGAACAATTTGGAGGGTCAAGTGGAGGTGTGCCACCAGGGAGAGTGGGGGACAGTGTGTGATGACTCCTGGGATTTCAGAGATGCAATGGTTGTCTGTAGACAGCTTGGTCTCACCTCAGAATGTAATTTTTGTTAGATTTAGTGTAAAGTTATTGAAAACATTTCTCTGTGTTGTTGTTACTACTATTCTTGACCCAGTCTTCCAGCGTTTCTTCAGTTGTTCAGTATATAAAGCAACTGACTTATAGCTATAGACTCTTATGCAAAATTCTTGTCATAATCAGCAAAACACATGGCAAAGAGTGCATAGGCATATAAACTATAAACATCCCATGTGCAAATTTTTCTTTCTCTCTCTCTTCACATATATATAGTAGTGTGGTCAAGATCGGCATTGAGTTACATATGATAACAACATGCTCACTGGATTCCTTTTATTGACAACTTGCAGATGCAAGGACAATCAACATCGGCAGCAACATCTGTGTTTGTAGAGTTGGACCTATCTTCTTGGATAATGTGGGCTGCACAGGGAATGAGACAAACCTGAAGGATTGCCCTCACAGGGGTGTTGGTGTCCACAACTGTGATCATAGTGAAGATGCAGGAGTGATCTGTTCAAAGCAAGGTAGTGGAATGGTGGTGCGCTGCTTCACCACTAACAACTAAGTGGAAGTGTAAATCCTTCTTTTGGAGTATACACATCCTATTAACATGTTTAGTGGATATTATACTCTTATCTTAGGTTACTGAAACCTATAGTCACAAGTCATAGTTCAATGTGATAGTCCTCAATCAGATACCTTAGTTGATTGGTTTACACATAGAATGAAGAGGATGCTGGTCAATGCTCTGTTCCCAGCCAGGTATACATGCTGTGCAACAGATTACAATACCATTATATTCCTGTTTGTTTTCAGAATGCACTGATGGAACAGTGCAACTGGTTGATGGTATATCAGAAAACAACGGCCGTGTGGAGTTCTGCTACAGGGGTGTGTGGGGCACAGTGTGTGATGACTCTTGGGACAACACTGATACAGCAGTGGTGTGCAGACAGCTGGGCTATAGCACAGTTGGTGAGCGCTGGTTAAAAAAGGAAGGAGTTTTTACATCCGAGCTGCACTAAGAAGAGTGCATAAGCATAATTATTAAGCTGCATTGTGTAATGCAAGTTAGTTAGTTGTGTACTTGCATGTGTAACAAAACATCAAATTCTTGTCTATTAATGAGGACTTTGTTTCTACATCAGGAGCAACTGCTACACAGTCCCCCCACTTTGGGCCTGGAGCAGGTTTTATCTTCTTGGACAATGTCAACTGCAATGGAAATGAAGCAAACCTCACTCAGTGTCGACACAATGGGTTTGGAGTTCATGACTGTGTACACAGTGAAGATGCTGGGGTTTTCTGCAGTGGTGGTAAGTCAGTTCACTGGATGTTCCTTGTGACACACACAAAACTGCATAAGTAACTCTACATTGTTTCTTCCTAGGGAGAGTTGAGAGGTGCACTGTTGATGTTGAAACTACTCATCTCAATGCCTCACAAACTAGAATGGGCATACAGCAGTAAGTAGTAGAGTGACTACAGTTTGATGTGTGTAACCTGCCACCAAAGCAAAACAGCTAGAAAACCTGTTGCTATTGGTTGCTTCTTCACTCACCTTTAGGTTCGGGTCATGTGAGCAGTATGAGCAAGCATCAGACTTGTGTAATGGCTACTTCAATGAAACTGACTATGTGTACATTCCAAACTCAATGACACAGTCTCAGATAGCAGCCACTCTTAGCAGGATTCCTACCACAAACATCTTGGCTACTGCAGAATGCCGAGACAATGTTCTGAGAATAATATGCCACAACTTCTTTGTTCCTTGTGGCAGAAATGGCACCATCTATCCTCCCACTTCCATTTGTCAAGAGGAGTGTTCATATGTCAGAGACACTTGCCAGACATTCTGGAACCAAGCATTTCAAGCTATACAATCAGAGTTGGGAAGAGTCAACTGTGAGACTCCAGGGTCAGCTCTTTCACCTCTCCCTAGCTGTTGTACTGGTGCCGGTGTCAGCATACCAACTATGAGTGAGTTATGGCAGCCAGCATCTAGTTTAGGTAGCTAACAATTGGGAATTACACCCAGTTTAGCTCTTTACACATAGCTACTCTACAAAAGGTGTCAGCATACTGTCTCATTAATACAGCCAAGTCACTATTGCTATCATACATACATTATCTTAAGCCATGCCGACTACCTCAACAACTTCTTTGCTTCTTCATACTAAGCAGCTTCTTCACCTGAAGCGACCTCTTCATATCAAGCAGCTTCTTCACCTGAAGGGACTTCTTCATACCAAGCAGCTTCTTCACCTGAGGCGACCTCTTCATATCAAGCAGCTTCTTCACCTGAAGCGACCTCTTCATATCAAGCAGCTTCTTCACCTGAAGCGACCTCTTCATATCAAGCAGCTTCTTCAACTGAAGTGACTTCTTCATATCAAGCAGCTTCTTCACCTGAAGCGACCTCTTCATATCAAGCAGCTTCTTCACCTGAAGCGACCTCTTCATATCAAGCAGCTTCTTCACCTGAAGTGACTTCTTCATATCAAGCAGCTTCTTCACGTGCTACCTCAATGCCTTCTTCCTCAACATCTGAGGCAACTTCTTTTCAAGTTTCTGCCTCCATTATTGGAGGGGCAATGGGAGGAGCTCTCATTCTTGTCATCCTACTGCTAGTTCTGGTGATCATCATAGCTGCAGTGCTAGTGCAGTGGAGGAAAGCAGCAGTTCAAAACCTCCCGCTTGAGGTCCTTGCAAGGTAGGTACTATATCCTGTTAACACAGACACTGTATGCAGCATGCTAGGGAGTCATGCAGTATGCTAGGCAGTCATGCAGACTTGTAGCTGCAGTCTTTTAGTCTGAATTTTAGCAGAGATTAATGATGATACCCAGCTATGTGTATGTCTTCACATCTGGTTTTCCTTCTCTATATGTCCAAAGTTCTCAGGGAATCAACCTGCAGCATTGTAAGAATAGGGAAACATGCAACGCACCACCAAATTTATACAGTAAGGCCATATCATTAATTATATACACTTGTAAGTACGTATGCTCCTTGTATAGCAGTGTAATGTGAGCAGCTACATCACGTTATATTGTGAATGTGGAGTTGATGGAGCAGACAGGGACACTCCTTTACTCGTAATCTGGACAAGAGTTAAGTAGTAGAATGTATACATACCACTTGTGGATACATAGTCACAAAAAACTGTCAATAATGTTAGGTACACCCTCAGTATTAGCCCTTGGCTATTGGTGCTATCCCTTGTCATGCTTCTGTGTGACATAAATTGTTATAAAAAAAAATATATAAAAAAATAAAAATAAAGATCACAATTAAATTCTGCAAATGACAATGTCATTGACACATGCAAAAATAGTACCTCTGTATTGTTTTAGCCCTTGTATAGTGATAACCACTAATTATGTGCCCCCATCTCTTTACAGGCCCGTACAGCTCTGCCTCACCACTGGGCTTGTATGCCTCAAATGCAGGCCCAGGCTCAAGGTATGTTCGGCAGCTCTCGGAACGGATGCTCATCTCACAAGGGAACATCAAGCTGTTGCAGTGTATTGGCCAAGGTAGGAAGGGGTGGAAGTGTATGGTCAATCCTGTAGGTACGTCAGACCAAATTTTGTTTCTCTTGTGGTTTATCTAATGTCATCCTTTATTACCAAAGTTATTGATCTCTACTCTTCTCCGTGCAGAGATAGTAAATCTGTTGCCAATGACCTAGTAGACTTACCAATATCATGATGTTGTCACATGCAGTGTAGATATTTCTGCTTATAGTGTGCTGATCTTAGGGGAATATTCCACTATCAACTATGTAGTTGCCTAGCCATGCATGGGTCTTGGTGCATCAATTTCCTGACCAGACCCACACTACCTGTGAATAGTGTACATGTATGTGTAGGTGTGTTTGTATTGTATGAAAGGTGTTACTTGGTTCTCCATACCTGTCCACTTACAGGCGAGTTTGGCATTGTGTACAAGGCTCAGCTGTCTGAGATGGGGACACAACCTTTCCTAAAAACTGTGGCAGTGAAAACTTTGAAAGGTTAGCATATCTCCCAGGGTTGTGAAACAGGGAAAGAGCATTGTGTGAACCGTAAACAGCAGAATGCTTATCAGTGCTAAATATAGTAGTAAACTAGAGGTGTTCAGTAGACCACTTCCCCTGCACACTTGAGAGAAGGAGACCACATTTGGGGAACATTTTTGTTGTTGGTTTTTTTTTTTTCCAACCAACTGATTGGTTGACCAATTGACTGACTGGGTGGAACCATGCAATTCCTACCTCCTTGCACCTGTATGCACAACAGTGCACTACACTCAGATTAAACATCCAATGCATCTTTCACTGCAAAAACAAAGTTGTTATTTTAGCTAAGTATTTGGTTACTACAGTTGCATGACTATCCTTACTATAAAATTTTATGAATGCAGTGCTGGAAAAGATTCATGCAGTGGGAGCTGATACATGAGTAAACTTTAATAGCCTCCCACAAAATGTTTTACAAGCACTACATTCTTTGAATTAGCGTAGGAAGGATAGTCACGCAATTGTAGTAACGAAATAATTTGCTAAAACAGCAAATTTGTTTTTACAGTGTTTGGCCTGTGTAAATTAATACTTAAAATAATAGCTACTTGCACCTTGGAGCCTAATTTGTGCACATTGGTAGTGGACCTAAGGAAGGGCATATATAAGAGCATGCAAAGTAAAAGGGAACATGCTGTATAGCAGCAAGCTACAAATGTGGCTCCTCCATCCATTTTAGGGTTCTTTGATCAGAATGAGATCAACAAGATCATGGAGGAAAGTGTGAAGATGAAACAATTCAACCACCCCAATGTCATGAACCTCATTGGTGTCTGCATCAATGCTGGCCCTGCTCCCTATATTGTCATGCCTTTCATGGCCAACGGCAGTCTGCTGTCCTACCTCAGAAAGGAGAGGCCAAACCTCCTTCTGGATGAAACTGCTGATGAGGACTTGGTGAGAGTAATTTTGCTCTGCCTCATTTTCTCTCACACAAATCTTCCCACAGCTTGCCAACTGTTAGCCCTGGTGATGACTGCAGTCAAAATGTCGGCAAAAGTTTCGGACTTTAAGTTGGTATCAGAGAACCTTCTTTTTCTGCAGGAGCCTACTTCATCAGTGTGGTCACCGTTTGTTTTTGTTGTTCATTTTTGCATGGCTACTATTTATTTAGGTGCAGGGTCTATTCATTCAGGATATTAATGAGCTGACTAATTACGTACCACCTACAATACAGCTAGGCCTGGTGCTAAAAACCATGATGTCATTGAGTAGGTAGATACTCTATTTCTTGGTAACTAGCCACAATATGATAAAGACTGGCAGTAGCATGCACAGACTCTTGGTCTCACCTTGAGTGGCAGCAACAAACTGGTGATCATCACTGTTACCTATGTTTGTGTATGTGATTCTAGTCTCATAATTATACTATATCCTATAAAGCCTTGCCCGGACATACTAGGCTATGGCTGTATTTTCATAATTTGCTTTGGTGTGAACATATTTTGTTGGTTGTCTAATCTGGTAACCTAGTCAACACTGAATATCACCATTAACCAATTGCTTATTGCCCAATGGGCATACCATTTTCATTATGTTGTTTAACTTGTGGCCACACTGCAGGTACTTGAAGTGAAGAAACGTTCGACTGTGATGTGTTCACAGATAGCCAGTGGCATGGAGTACCTCACCCAGAAGAGCTTTATCCACAGAGATCTAGCTACAAGGAACTGCATGTAGGTTATCTCTCTATCATTATGACCTATGTTTTGTTTTGCGACATCCCTTAATGTGGCTGCTGAGGCGTACTCTACATTGAAGAGTGCAGCTTGTGAGAGCTCCATATGCCATACGTCTTTTTACTTTGTAGAAGACGAGAGAACAAAGTTTTTATCTTTAAAACATGCCAGAATTAATGAAGTTGTACTACAAGAGGGCTAATTAAAAAAAAATTTCTGGGGGGGAGCACGCCTACGAGATGAAGCCTTTAGCCTTGCATATTTACCTTCCATTCAGTGCCTCATTGAAAACTAGTTATTGAAACACCACTGTATCCTTTGTTACAGTGGTTGTCTGAAAGATAGTGCTTAATTGTTAGATTCATATATTGTTTGTGATGCAGGATTGATGCTCACTTTGTGATCAAGGTTGCAGACTTTGGTCTCTCAGAGGACGTGTATGCTAGGAACTACTTCCGGCAGGGACAGGGGCCCTCGGTAAAGCTCCCTGTCAAGTGGATGGCTCCAGAGAGTCTGCAGGATGGAGTCTTCTCTGACAAGACTGATGTGGTTAGTGTGCAACAGTAACTCAGCTGTATAGCTTGAATGAATTGGACCATGCAGCACTAAATGTTGTTCTTTCACTGTGCTGTACAGTGGTCTTTTGGCATCACCTGCTGGGAGATCTTCAGTGGTGGTAAAAGTCCCTACCCTGGAGTGGACCCTCTCTCCCTGGTCCAGCTACTTGATAGTGGACAGAGACTCAGCAAGCCAGCCAATGCAGCATGCCCTGAAGAAATGTGAGCCAGCTAGTACCTTCTTGTGTCTGTCAGGAGGCATGTTAGTTACCACTGTTAGGGAACCATCATTTTGAGGCAGGCCTCCACTGTATACAGTGTTTAGAATTTACGTTATTGAAGGTATGGTGAAGGCTTAGTGAACCTGACATTGAACAACAATCATGAAGGCTGGGAAAATGGAAAGAGACATGACCAGAACTTGAGCCCTCACTGTTGTCATTGTTACAAGGCTTCTCCACCATCCATTTTTTTTGATTGTGTGCTGTATCCAAATCCATTCTTTCCAGGTAGACATTAACTCACTCACATGATGAAATCTTTGCATACTGTAAGCCATTAAATAATGGACAGTATAGGAAGGCTGCATGGGTAAAAGGCTGGTTCTTCACATAACAACAAAATACTCACATGTACATGACTTATGCTATGGGCAAAAGTTATACTCTTCACTATATCTGCTCATATACAGGTACTCCATCATGCTCAAATGCTGGAACACTGACCCGAATGAAAGACCTTCCTTTACAACTCTCGTGAAATCCATCTCAGGGTTTGCAGAGATGACAGCTGGTTACTTGGATGTCAGTAACTACAACCCCTTTGAAGCAAACATACCCACTGCCACCCCAGGTGGAGAGAACTGTGATGTGCAAATGTGTTCCTCTGAAGATGGATTAAGCCCTCATGATGATTAACTTTTGTGACAATACAACATAATTGAATTTAAGTTTTTTGTTATAAAATACTGTATTGCAGTTTGTGTACTACTAATGTTCGTAACTACCGCCACTCAATGTCTTCACAGATATCATCGCACATACAAACATTATTAGCTATATTGTGGCAATTGGGTATGTGCCGCACACTTAAGATGGCTAGTAGCAGTCCGTCACACATTGTGTGCTTGTTATGTAACTGCATGTATCTAAGCACACTCATCGGATGGCAATGGCATCGGAAGTGCGATAAGTGATTACCAAGCACTGCCTGATTTGTTTTCTGTCTTTGAATATGCGCCAATGATGGAGCGTGCGGGAGAGATGATATTGCGGTTTTCTGCCATACTTCTGTTCTTGGTTAACAGCGCACGTCCTCAAGGTAAGCCCGGCAGCATGAAAAGTATCAATATTGACTGCCCGCGTGTAAGTTTACGTGGCAGTGATCATTCATTTGATGCACTTTCAGACGTGGGTGAGCCTCGCTCCCAGGCGCTCCCTGATCACTAACGGTAAAGATATGCATATTATCTCAGTAGCAGTTTTGGGTTAGCAGCTGCATGCTCAGCTAGCTAGCTCATAGGATTTCACAGTGTTCATACTGACTCACATGACAAAGGCAATCTTAGAAGCATGGCTAGCTAGTTGGGAAGTAAGTAGATCTATTTTTGTGCGCGTAGTGACTCACCTCTTTAGAAGTAATATACATGGTGGACAAGCTACACTAGCATGCAGAGAGTAGTAGAGCTTTATCATGAAGTGAGCATACATGCATGAAGTCATATATATACACCCTGTAACGTGTTTAGCTACTAGATACTAGTGCAACGTAGGCACGAAGGACAGTTCAAATGGCTGAATACATTGTCTGTATGTACATTGACCTAAATTCCTCTGAGTTGCCTCAAGGGCTGCCTTTGGCTAGCTACTAAATGAGTACACAAACTATGGGACCCTCAACTTCATTTCAAGCTGTCAGTTGGCACTATAGTCTTTCTTCCAGACATACATTTCGGGTTTTCCCCTGTATGAATAGTTTTGTGTTGTAAGTCTGGAATGTGTGTGGCAAAGTTGCTTGAGCTCTGGGCAGTCAATAAAACCAGCTCTATAGCTACGTACATTGCTAAGGTCATACACACAGTTACCACTACCCTATGGCTGCAGGTACATAGATTCATCAAGTACACATTGGAATGTTATGTACAAGTGTTAATTCAATAGAGCTAGAACCCAAGGCAGTGTGTATGCATTGTATAGTGTTTGAATATGTACCAATCAAATTACAAAGCAGTTAAAAAAAAAACAACGTTTATGCACATACCCAAAGTATCCATGTGGCTTCCATGTGCATTTACTGCTAGTCAGGCAATGCTAAAATCAACTCAGACTTTTGCTATGTTCCAGCCTTTGCAACTTTTATATATACTAGCAACTATGCCTCCATATATATGACTGTTTAAGATATCTTGTATGGTGGTAGCTAGATTATATAAACAGTAAGCAAATTGGAGCATCAGTGGTGGATCTAGAAATTTAGAAAGGGGGGTTTCAGTCACCGGCACGCGAAGCGCGCCGGAAAGGGTTGCCGCACCCACTTTCGGTCACGTGAACGCATTCATACAATCTATGATCAAATATAGCTGGAAGGCCAAACCGAGGGGTCAGTCACAAAAGAAATCTCGTACACTGTCCGACAGTGTTGTTTTAGTTAACTATAACTTAACTAAATACATTTTAGTATGGCCTTTTTAAGCTGCATTGTTACACAGTATCATTCCAGATTGCTCACTTTCAGATTTATTTTGATATAACTCTTTGTTTTTTTTACTGACTTGCACTATTGTATTTACACTTGTGTCGCTTCTTCTACAGCTTGCAACAGTACTGACATTCAGCTGGTAGGAGGTAGGAACAATTTAAAAGGTCGAGTGGAGGTGTGCTTTCTGGGGCAGTGGGGGACAGTATGCGATGACTTATGGGGTCCTACAGATGCAATCGTTGCCTGCAGACAACTTGGTCTCACATCAGAGTGTAAGATGTTTCTTTCAGCTAGCTATGTATAGTCCTTCCTTGGCATGTAGCTACTTCTAGTACCCCCGGTATATAGACAAGGGGCCATGAGAGAGAGAGAGACTATGTGGCTGTGCCCATACAACTCAATCGTCCCATTGTCAATGATCAATTTGAGTTTATAGGTATTCTGCCGAGGTGCATGGTACTGATCACTTTGTTTCATCTTCTTACAAATCAATGTGTGCAGATGCAGTAGCAATCACGTATCACAACAACAATGGCACCTTTTCTCCTGGAACTGGACCGATCTTCTTGGATGAGGTTAGCTGCAGCGGGGACGAGACAATCCTGGCTGATTGTCCTCATGTTGGAATTGGTGTCCACAACTGTGATCACAATGAAGATGCAGGAGTGATCTGTCCGCAAGGTTGAATTAGCTATATGCATAAACAAACCTGTTGCTAGTTGAATGTTGTTGGTATGTTTCACTGTTTACATTTTAAAAGTATATCCCTCTTCATCTGTAGTTGGAGCTTGCAACAACACTGATATTCGCCTGATAGGACGAAGTAATGATTTTGAGGGTCGGGTGGAGGTGTGCTTCCAGGGACAGTGGGGGACAGTGTGCGATGACTTTTGGGATTTCAGAGATGCGAGTGTTGCCTGCAGACAGCTTGGTCTCACCTCAGAATGTAAGACCAGTTTGACTACCGCATGCATGTATTATATACCAGGAGAGAGTAGTATGTTTAACCAATGCATGACATCAAGAAGTATATGACCTTATTGACTGTAACAATTTTGTTGTGCAACCTGCAGACGCAATAGCACTCAATGAGGTGAACAATAATGGTATCTTTGCTCCTGGAACTGGACCTATCTTCTTGGACAATGTGGGCTGCAGAGGAGATGAGACATATCTCAGTGATTGCCCTCACATTGGAGTTGGTTTTCATGACTGTTTTCATGGTGAAGATGCAGGAGTGACCTGTCCACAAGGTACACCAACTGTGTGTATGCTGATTTGACATAAAGCCATATGGATTTGGTGTTTCTGAGTGCCCGAATGTCTCATGGTGTAACTTGTTTCATTTTGGCATAGCGATTTCTGCATGTGCACACCATTCTATTTAGACAACATGAAAAATATTTTCGCAGTCACTAACATGTGTAGGAATTAGCTAAGTCCAATTTAACTGTATATATCCACAGGTGCAGCTTGCAATGACACTGACATTCGGTTGGTAGGAGGAAGGAACAGTTTTGAGGGTCGAGTGGAGGTGTGCTTCCAGGGACAATGGGGGATAGTGTGTCGTAACTCTTGGGACGCCAATGATGCAATAGTTGTCTGCAGGCAACTTGGCATCACTTCAGAATGTAAGTGATTAAACTGAACATTCCAAATCCCAATTTGTATCCTCTCCCTCTCTCTTGTACTTTCTATACCTATAGGCAATCTTGAGTTGCTTGTAAATGTACTGTTCTCACCTAATTATTAGATGCAGCACCAATCACTGTTAGTAGTAGTATCTTTGGTCATGGAACTGGAGATGTCTTCTTGGATAATGTGGGCTGCAGAGGGGATGAGACAAAACTTGTTGATTGCACACACAATGGAGTTGGTGTCCACAACTGTTTTCATGGTCAAGATGTAGGAGTGATCTGTTCACAGCGAGGTTAGTAGTGAATGATGATATGTCCTTTCATTTTGCTCCAAGCATTGCCATATATCAAATCATTGTAAGTACTATTTGTGGTATGTTTTAACAGCAGGGTTGTAGTACTATAAACTTTAACATTAAAGATTCTTGATTATGATGTGGTGTACTTTCTTTAGAATGTATTGATGGAACAGTGCGCCTGGTTGGTGGTATATCAGAAGAAAACGGTCGTGTAGAGTTCTGCTACAGGGGAGTGTGGGGTACAGTGTGTGATGATGATTGGGACAACAGTGATGCAACAGTGGTGTGCAGGCAGCTGGGCCATAGTACAGTCGGTGAGTTTCATGTTGAAAAAGAATCATAGCTATATGTAATGACTTACATGTGAAGTCTTTGTTTTGGCATATTTCTACATCAGGAGCAACTGCTACACAACTCGCACACTTTGGACCTGGAGTAGGTTTTATTGTTTTGGACAATGTCAACTGCAATGGAAATGAAGCAAACCTCACTCAATGTCGAAACAATGGGTTTGGAGTTCATGACTGTGTACCCATGGAAGATGCTGGGGTTTTCTGCAGTGGTGGTAAGTCAGTGCATTGGATGATCTCAAGACGCAGCACTGCACGCATGTTTTATGTGCCTGTGCTGTAAAAATAATGCTGTTCTTCCAAAGAGATTAAATTTTATATGTGGACAGTATAAGACAGCCTCCTTTCACTGTTTCTTCCTAGGGAGAGTTGAGAGGTGCACTGTTGATGAAACTGCACATCTTAATGCCTCACAGACTAGAATGAGCATACAGCAGTAAGTACTTAGAGTGATACATGCTTGTAACCTCCCACCAATAATTACTGTACTCATGTGTTATTAAGCGCATATCGCTAGAATGTATTATGTGTTGGTTTGAGTGAAGTCACTGATAAAGCACACACTGAATGTGCCACACTGTTAGGTGCATTTCATTGCTAGCTGCTCTCATTTCCTTCCTGTGGAGATGTAAGCATATACACTTAACAACGCATGAGTACCCTAGCTACACAAATTGTCTAATCAATGTTCATTGCCTTTGTGCTTCTTCATGATCACTACTGTGTATATCCTTTCACTCACCTTCAGGTTCGGGTCATGTGAGCAATATGAACAAGCATCAGACTTGTGTAATGCCTACTTCAATGAAACTGACTTTTTGTACATTCCAAACTCAATGACACAGTCTCAGATAGCAGCCACTCTTAGCAGGATTCCTACCACCAACATCTCGGCTACTACAGAATGCCGAGACAATGTTCTGAGAATAATATGCCACAATTTCTTTGCCCCTTGTGGCAGAAACGGCACCATTTATCCTCCCACTTCCATTTGTCAAGAAGAGTGTTCGTATGTCAGAGACACTTGCCAGACATTCTGGAACCAAGCATTTCAAGCTATAGAATCAGAGTTGGGAAGAGTCAACTGTGAGACTCCAGGGTCAGCTCTTTCACCTCTTCCTAGCTGTTGTACTGGTGCAGGTGTCAGCATACCCACTACAAGTGAGTGTATTTGTGATACAATCACTGACTTCACTACATGTGAGTTTACTTGTCCTTCA
>OX422187.1:10400157-10591697 GCA_949130485.1 Agelas oroides | reverse complement strand
GAGGAAAGTAACCATTCCAACACCACCGATCCTATACCTATTCGGCAGTCATCTGAACATCAATTGCTCAAAGCTCAGAAGCATGCAAGGGACAGTCTAGCAAAATGCATTTCTGCTGTGTTCACAATTGATGATGTTGGTGTCTGTGAAGAAGTTGCAATGGGTGCTGAGCACATGTACAATTTGATTGTTTCATCAACCCAGTCCAGTGATGGAGTGGGTCTACCTAGCTTCCCATTACTACAAAAAGCTGGAGTTACAGAATACAGAGAAAAGATGAGGCTGCAGGAGAAAGCAAGGCGGACTGTTATGAAGTACAAAAAGCGTAAACAGGAATCACAAACCTCCAGTAAACCAAAACGGTATCGTCTATGTGATGAGCCACTCAGTCAGTGCTTGAAGAGTACTGTTGGAAGACCAAAGAAGAAAGTCATCAAGAGGCGCAGGAAATTGGTGTCCCACTTAGTTAGTGAGGAGACAAGGGCAGCTAAATTGGAACCAAGGCATTCAGTGAAGGTATGCTAAACTTTACAGATAATACAATTATGCTCAAACATGAACTGCTAAACTATACAGGACAATGATCACACCCTGGAGGGAGAATTAAACGTATCGGAGACACTTCAGAAACTCAGGGATGTTACCAACACCTTAAACTGTAAGTTAATATACTAAGGCCTAAGTTATGTGATAAGTATTCGGATTCAGAGTGTTGTATTATTTTACAGCCGGAGATTAAACACCAGTTGGAAACTCGCGAGTGTCTGTCAAAACACTGAAGAAGGTTAATGTGTATAAGTCAATTAAAAATTACAAAATTACACAAAACATTCATTATGATTCTGACATGTAGGTGTCCAGAATGGAACAATGATTGCTCCACCTGGAGTGACCATTCCCTCTCACCTTTTGCTTGTTGACAAAGACGCAGCCAAAACGCCTGTTCAACTAATAAAAAAGACAATGAAAGGTGAGTATGATATGTCTATATTGGTCCGGTCCCAGCACATAACTTTAATTGCTGACTGTACTTATTACCAACAGCAAAAAGGCGTAAGAGATGCGGACAGTGCACAGGCTGCAAGATAAAAGATTGCGGGCAGTGTAAATTTTGCAAAGACATGCCTAAATTTGGTGGGCAGGGAAGGAAGAAGAAAGCATGCATTTTGAGAAACTGCAGAGGCATGCCAATTGCTAATGATGAAAGTATGTAAGATATTGCACTCTTGCAGTAAATACAACTTATAACCCTAGCTATTTGCTTTAATATCCTTAGTGCAATCAAAGGAATCCCACTGCACACAGCCTGATGGTGACCACAGTCAAAACTCTACAGGGAAAATTCCTCAACAACTGACTGGCCGAAGAGTACATTGTACTACGCCAGATGGTAACTGCTTTTTCAGAGCTGCATCCACTATCTTAAGTGGTTCGGAGGACGACCATCTACGCATTCGTCATTGCCTGGTTTGCTTTATCGCAGCAAATGCAAGGATTTTCTCACCACTTGTGATGCAATATTCCAACTTGGACGCACACATTAAGACAATGATGCAGCCGTGTGCATGGGCAACCCAATTGGAAGTAGTAGCACTGGCAACATATTTTCAGGTGCCTGTTTACATTTTCAAAGAGTCCACTGGTCAGTGGGAACGTCATAAGCCACGTTCCAACTTTCAACTCAGCTCTAAGGAAAGCTTCATGACGCTTTCTGGTGCAGCCTCTGAACTAATGAGATTTGAACTCTTTCACCGACTGTGTCACTATGATGCTGTTCTCCCCAAACATGACCAGCCTTTCCTTGATCCCCCTTCTCTTTCCTCTGAAGAATACTGGATGGTTCTGGACTAAAGTCTATACTAGCTACTTCTGTAATACGAAATGAACTGTCTGATATAGGACCAAATAGAGACCATGCTGCAGCCTCAACCTCCACTACCCCCCCTAGGAAAATGCCTCTAAACACCCACACAGCCAACAATGTGAGTTCTTCTTTTTTAGAGGCTACCACCGAAACTGTTCAGTCATAAATAATTCAGGTATTAAGTTTTTGTATTTTAATGCTCGTAGCTTATTACCTAAAATAGATGACCTACGATTAGTGTGTTCTCTTTATTCCCCGCATGTTATTTGTATTGTTGAATCATGGTTAGATATAGATATTTTGGACTCAGAAATCTGTATCCAGGGCTACTATTTGTGTTGACTAGATAGAAACAGACATGGTGGTGGTGTTTTAATTTATGTAAATAACATGTTTACACATACTGTATTGTGAACTTCTTATTGTTTCCATTCACAAGTACAGTAACATAAATTGTCGTAGTACCAGCCCTGACTGTACAATTGCATTGTTTTATAGACCACCAAACTCTGGCTTCGACCCCCTGGACATGTTATTCTCAGTGCTATGTAACATTTTTGTATCATCTTCTCCAGTTTTTTACTTGGTTGGTGACTTCAATATAAATTTCTTGGATGTAACTACCCCTTTGTACCACAAACTTATATCAGTTGTGTCCTCATTTAACCTAACCCAAATTGTCTCAGAGCCTACACGTGTAACACCAACGTCATCAACTCTTATTGATCTGATTTTTGTCTCATCAACTGTTAAAATCATGGCATGTTCCACTGTTCCTCCTCTCTCAAATGCAGATCACTTTGGTATATGGTTCAGCGTCGAGTCCAAACTGTCTAAGCAAAAGGTCGTCAACAGGACTATATGGAGGTACAATCAAGCTGATTTTGACCGAGCAACAGAACTGCTGGAGACGACTGAATGGGACCTCATTATTCCACAAGAGTGCTGTGACGTTGATGCCTACTGGCTTGCTTGGAAGAACTACTTCATGCAAGTAATGCAAATGTGTGTCCCTAGAGCAACAGTTAAAGTGAAAACCAGCGTACCTTGGATGAACCAAGCCATTCGTAAAGCTATGAAAAAGCGTGATTCCCTCTTCCGTGTGGCCAAACGTTCCTCAGACCCAACTCATTGGTCGAAGTATAAATTCCAGCGAAACTATGTGGTGAAATTACTGCGTAAAAGCAAACAAGATTTCTTTCAACAACTAAACACTAGAGATGCAAAAACTTTTTGGAAAACTGTGAGAATACTCAACCGTCAAGAATCCTCAATACCAGCCCTTGAAGTTAACAACACTATTATTGATACAGGTCTTGACAAAGCCTGTGCCCTGAATAACTTTTTCTATAGTTGCTTCAATCACAACTACCCAACTATCCAGGAAACCACTCTTGACTCCCAATTACTTTCTTCTATAGACTGCCCTTCAGAACTATTGTGTACTGAAGAAGGTGTATATGTGGAACTGACCAGACTAGATGTCACTAAATCAGTTGGGAGTGATGAAATCTCTGGAAAAATGTTGAAAATGACTGCAACTAGCATTGCACCACAGCTGACCACATTATTTAACAATTCTATATCTACAGGTAGATTTCCCTCAGATTGGAAAGTGGGCCGAATTGTTCCCATACCTAAAGGAAAGCAAAACAACAAACTAACCAACTACAGACCGATTTCAGTATTACCGATTGTTAGTAAGCTAATTGAAAAACATATGAAAGCCAAACTGGAGGAACATCTACAAACACATGCTCCTATATCACAACAACAATGGGGCTTTATGTCCTCTCGATCGTCAATATCTGCTTTGATTCAAGTAGTGGATAACTGGGCCCAAGCACTCGATCAAGGTTACGAGATCTGTGTGATTTTCTTCGACATCCAGAAAGCCTTTGACACAGTGCCACACTTGTTGCTTCTTGAAAAACTTAGAGCTCTGGATTTAAACCCCTACCTGCTAAGATGGATAGAGAGCTATCTTGCTAATAGAACACAGTACGTTGGAGTTGATGGGTATGACTCCCACAACCTACCTGTAATATCAGGTGTACCTCAAGGGTCAATTCTTGGTCCCTTACTTTTCATCACATACATTAATGATGTCTCAACTACAAAATCTCAGGGAAGCAAAATGAACCTCTTCGGTGATGATATAGCATTGTATCGAGTCATAAAATCTCCGAGTGACTACCACTACCTCCAAGCAGATGTAAATGCAGTTGGTCAATGCATATCGCAGAAACACTTGAAGTTCAATGCAAACAAATGTAAGATTATGCTAATATCCAGAAAGAGAGTCCATACTATTCAACCACCTAATTTGGCTCTGAATGGTGAAATATTGGAATATGTGACTAGCTACAAATATCTTGGCATCACATTTACTACTGATCTCTCATGGCATCCCCACGTCTCTAACATCTGTGCTAAGACAAGAAGGATTATCGGATTGTTGTACAGACGTTTTTATAGAGACACCAGTCCAGCTGCTCTACTGAAACTCTATCTAAGCTATATCAGGCCACATCTTGAATACTCGGCAACAGTGTGGAATCCATACCTGAAACGAGACATAGATACCATAGAAAATGTGCAGAAATATGCTCTTCGTGTTTGTCTCAAGTCCTGGAATTGCTCTTATGATCAACTTCTTGTTGAATCTTCATTACCTTCCATGCAACAAAGAAGAGACTTCTCCAGTTTGTGTCATCTTTATAAGATTTACCATGGCATGACACACTTCCCAGATGCACCACTTGAGCAGCATACAAGCATTTACAACACGAGATCAACAGACTCAGTAACTTTCAAGCTACCTAAAGTTCATACGAATGGATACAAGTTCTCGTTTTTTCCCAGAACAATCAAACTCTGGAACACTCTACCCTCAGAACTGCTAAATTCCAGTATTGATATTGATGATCAAAAACATGCTTTCCATATATTCATGAGGAACTTGTCGGAACACCTGTATTGACTGATGACATCTTTTATCTCTTCATCTCTTCTTATTTTCTTTTCTTTTACTCTCTGAGATAATTATGACCATTCCATGAAACGTTTAAACATATTTGTCTGTATTTTTATGTTGGATACACTTAAAAATTAGTCTCTATATCAGTGCTATATGTGTGTCCTTGCAATTATGCAGAATTATTATAAAAAAAAAAAATAAATAAAATAAAAAAAATAATCCCATGCATACAACCCTTATTCTTGCAACACTATTGTTCACCTGTTTATCTCCATTGGTCTGTCACTGTGCGTCGGAGTCGGACATAGCGCAAGCATGCGGGGAGGTCCCTGCTATTTATTACATAAAATTAATGATGACGTATGCGGCTTTCACCCAGCACCTGCACCTTACGCGACCCTATTGCAAACAATCTAAAACTGGAGGCGGGAACGGCCTGGGAACGAGGCTAAGACCGTTTCTCCTAGCCTTGTTCCCAGGCTCCTCCGCTCCGGAACGCGATATTGAAGTTGTACACGTGGAGAGAGCCTGGTATTTATTCTCACGTGAGAACCCTCAAAGGCGGTAGAAAGACCTTAATTGCGCGTAGGCGTACCCGAGACTCAGAACAGGATAAAGAGCGAAGGTAGCGGCCAACTTACTACATGTACTTAGTTATCGGGGTTGAATATCATACACACCGAGGGTTGAACGCATAGTTGGTTGAACAACGCGCAAAACGTTGCCTTTCAAGTCCTATTTCGATTACGTCATGCTTACGTAGAAAAGATACCAGGCTCTAGGTCTCCACGCGTGTACAATTCGCGTTCTGGGAACGAGGCTAGCCTCGTTCCCCTCCCAGAACGCGAATTGTACACTGTTACGTCACACATGCTAGTTAGTAAATTTTATAGCCTCGTACCCAGGCGAACGATGTAGCCACGATATCGATCGATAGCGTATGGAAAGAAATAAAATATCTAAAGCGCGAAGAACGAAGAGCAAGCTAGTGTTATAGCGACTTCAAAACCAACCTCTGGAACCGTTAGCAACAGCTGGTCGCGCTCCAGGTTCGTCATACAGCTTCTAGCGCTCTGCAACCGTCAACTTTCACTCTTGTTTCCACTCGAGCGTCCTTTTCCTCGCGTTCTGTTCTTATTCGTCTTCGTCTAAACATGAAATTCGTTGGATAAACGTCCCACACGAGCTCCAGTCCGTCCAAGTCGGCTTTGTGCAGTTACCTCGTGACGTACGAATAATATTACGTCAGTGGCATACATCACGTGATAATTTTTACCGGGCCTCCTGCGCGTTATTCGTACTGCAAGCGACGATAGCTGTGGTGGAGGACTGGGAACGAGGCTATCTCCTCGTGAGGGGGGGAGGGGGTAGTCTCGTTCCCAGACCGCATTTTTCGCGCTCGCGAAAAAAGTAGTCTGGGAACGAGACTAGTGAGAGGGTGGGGACGAGACTGTACCGCCGCGCGCGCCGCCTAAAGCGTCACACCAAGTTTTTGTGGGCGGCCGGCCCTGCCGCGCCCCCAGCTCCTACCGGTACGGTATAGGGTCTCATTACTTTCACGTCGGTTCATGTCCCCTGTCACATGACCCACGAGGGGGTGGGGTCAGGACACGAGCGCACTTGTGTCTAAACCTGCCACGAAACAGAAATGAAGATGCAGCCAACGTGAAACTTTGCCTGGAAGCTAAAACCAGTAATGTCTAATTTCCGGCCACGGACAACCTACAGGACGGTGAAATTCATCTTTGCGCTGGAGGATTGAGGCACTGTGGGATCAGCACTGAACTAAAATTTATGCAACAAAACCTGATGGAGCTGCCTTGATGCCAACCAGCCATGGCTGTGAAGATGATGAATGTGTAGATGGAAGCGCAATAAGTCCTGCAACAGTATATGTGCATGTTTTTAGGACTTAGAAAAATGGAACAATTGTATTTGAGGACGAACACTGATTGGAACTTGCAGTAATATACATGTACAGTTACTTCAGAGTTCACTGCAGTATCATTGGTACACATGGAACCAGAGCGTCCTTAGCGTTATTCCCTGGCTCCTCTAGGCCCAGCTTTTGTCAGCTGAGTGCAGCCTTGGGAATGAGGCTATAAACAGATTATCACCTGTCAGTGTGCAGTCCAGAGATTACATATGAAACTCTGTGGTGTATAGCCTGCTAGAGGCTACCAGTGATTGCAACAGTATAAGTGCATGTTGATATATATTCATTATCAGAGACTGTACTGCACTGCATACTATAACAGAAGACATACAAAAAGATATAGAGGTTTCAACAAGTTTAATCAGTCAAAGGTCAAATAATCACATCTCCCCTCACTTAGATCAACACAGTCATTGTGGGATAGTCTCGTCCCCAGACCTTGAAAACCGGAAAGAGAGTCTGCTGTTCTGAGCAACATTAATTTTCTCGTCACATGGGATGGGGTCCATGGCATAAAGAATGTCATAGGCCTAATGACATTTTACATCCGGAACTCCAGTTTTCTGACGACTTAGACTTCTGCATGATATGGTTTACTAAAGCTTGATAAGACTGCAATGTTTCTTGGGAAAAGCTGTGAGGTAAGTTTTTTCTACCTCCAGTTTGGTTCAAAATACGATCGCTAATGTCATGCACATATAATTGTGCATTCTAGAATCTGATTCAAGCTCTCAGATCGGGGAGCTACCCTGCCCCATGCGACAAGAAAAGTCACTCAGAACACTAGACCCTGTGTGCAAGAGGGTCTGGGCATGAGACTAATTCACGGGGTTGACTTGACTGACACTTGGTATAGGTTCGCACTTGGCTTCCAGGTTTGCATCCAGGCTCGCCCACCACACACAGCTTCTTGCCAAGCTTTTCATCCTTGCAATGCCTGGGTGTATCTCACACAGTTCCTGGATTATTCGCTCTCTTCCTGGTGGTCGAACAACCACTTGTGCATTCCAAAGTACACAACCATCCAGCACACTCAACTCTTGCCTCCTCTATTTCTGCTACACTCCTCCCTTTGGCTCTTGAGAAGGCCAACCATAGACCACAAACCTTGGTCCAAGTCTTGATCTGCTTGGCTGTCTAAGGTGATACAGTGTCCAAATTCTCTACAAGCAAGAGGACGTTACTAGGGATTGGATGGAATGACTGTAGGACTCTGAGGAAGTGGCAAACGGCATAGTCTTGGCAACAGGCTGGGTTGGAAGCAAACAAAATGCACAGCCTGGTTTCCAGGCCTTCTCCGGCTTGATCAGTTGAGTGCACCAAATCCTGAGCTCTACTGACACTGCCACACTGTCACAGTCCACACAATTTTACAACAGTTATCATAACTGACTTATACCTCTAGACAGAGCTTCCATCTGCCTCCTTTGAACCATCAACAGACCAAGAGTGCGTGAATAGACTCGAACTGCGTAGACTATATATGTCGAATTACCCTTTGAACCTACATATGCATGCTAGCTCCACCCACACATATCACGTGAGGGGGCATGAAACGACGTGAAAGTATTGAGACCCGTACGGTATACCTATACCGTTTACCATGGCCTGACCTCACGACATTTGACGTGTCACGTACATAACTGAAAATCTGTAGACTACTACTCTGCATGTGATACAAGACTTTTTTCCCCGAGATCTTAATTCCAAAGAATACTTACCGACTTGTGATAGCCATGGAGTCGGATGACGAAGGTCCGTCGCTGCCGTCAAAATTCGAATTATGTGGTGAATATGTCAGAAAGCGCTACGACAACAGACTGTTTCCACACCAGACAGAAGCGCTGCAGTCGTTAGAAAGGTGGTTCCTAGATAAGGATACAACCAGCAAAACTGCCGTTGTCGTGATGCCCACTGGTTCGGGAAAGACAGGAATCATATGCTGCCTACCGTACACTCTTGGCGCGGTAGCTAAGGATGTAAGGAATTTGGACCTTCAAAAGCCAGTACTTATTGTCTCACCAGACCTTGCCATTCAGGATCAGCTTGAGAAAAATTTGCACCCGGTACAGGACGCAGGTCGTGACGAAGCATTTCTTTTGAAGCGTGGGATAGTACCAATGAAACGATCCGATATTATACCGAACGTAAGAAAGATTAATAGTCCGAAGGAGTTGCGTGAAGATATCCTTGGATCAGGCTCCAAAAATATTATTCTCACAAACGCACAAAAATGGCATATTCGGGGTTCTTCGAACATGATATGGGAGGAACTGAAAGAAGACACGTTTTCGATAGTAATAGTTGATGAAGCCCACCATCTTCCTGCTCCACAATGGCAACGAATCATCAACAAGTTTAGTAAACATGCTAAGGTAGTATTTTTCACAGCTACTCCATTCTGATCGGATGGTAGAGCCATCACCAACAGTATCGGCCTGGATGGATACGCATACCGTTTACCACGGGTGGAAGCGATTAGGAGAAACATAATTAGAGATACCCAGTTTCATCCACTCGACCAAGTTACCACTGAAGTGACTACAATCATTGCGATGATCTTGCAGGAGGTCGATACCATACTGAAGAAAAAGAATATGGCGTGTCCTCTACCAGGGGGAAATAAGCATATGGCAATTGCAATAGTGAATGACAAAGCTGAAGCTGATTCACTGGCACGTATGTGGAATGATAGTGCTGGGTATGGTAAAGCAGCTGCATACCACAGTGATTGTAGAAAAAGAGATCTTGATTCAGTAATGGAAAAGCTACACAAAGGTGAGCTGCAGCTACTCGTCATTGTTGCAATGTTGCTAGAAGGATTTGATTTCCCGCCCATTAGTGTTGCTGCAATTATCACTCATATCCAATCTTCTGTGAAGTTTACCCAATTCATAGGGCGGGCGCAACGAGTTGTACGAGCACCTCCAGACCCAGAAGAACAAGGTGGCATTGCAGACATTGTTACACATGCATACTATGAGCAGTCCAGAAACTATACAATGTTTGTTGAGGAGCATCTGATTCCTGCAGCTGAGCCCATATGACTTGATTATAGCTGAGCTAGCAAACTAGGTTTATGATACTGATCTACTGTAGTACTCATGCATGTGAACAAGTGACCTATTCACTTGGGTTATCAGGCTATGAATACAGTGTATACAACTTACATTCACATGCACTGTTTTGTTGAAGTATATATAGAAACAAGCTATTGCTAATACACTTAGGTAATCCCTAGGTACACCATAATTGTGCACTAGCCTCATTCCCAGGCCCTCGCCCAGCTTCCGTTGCTTGCAGTACGGTTAAGCGGGACTGCAAGCGACGGGAAGGGCCTGGGAACGAGGCTACATGTGAAAAACAAATGAGTCCATATTAACAGAAGCTACTCACTGTAGATACAGTGGAACCTCCCTTAACGGACATTCTCCATAGCGGACACCTCATTATACAGGACAAAATGCTGTGGTCCGGATTGAATTTGCGATGTCTGCATTACAGAGGTTCCACTGAAGTTGTGTAGACAACCTACTTGCAAAGTTGATACATGGCTTGTTCCTCTATGCTTCTGTACAAAATTTTGTACTTGAGGCAACAGAAATTGTCTGATGAAGCTATGGTTAAAGTTATAGTTATATCACGCCCAGGAGGGATGTATCTGATTTACAGTCACTCGCCCTCACAAGCCCAAGAGCGCGAAGCACCCGAGGGCGAGTGACTGTAAATCAGATACATCCAGGCTGGGCGTGATGCTATCTCCCGTTGGTTACTATGGCTTTGCGTCATACTGCAGCATGGTTGCTATGGAGTCTCATTGGTAACTGCTTTTGTGTCGTAGTGCGCACTGCTAGCGCTACTAGTTAGCTAGCTAGCTGCTAGATTCGGTCTGGCTTTTTCAGCAAGTGGCTGAGTATACAATTTGTCTAGAAGTTATTAGCTAAACTATGGCTATGCTGAGTGCAATCCCTTTTGGGTTGACCTTACAATATTAGAACGCACAAAACCAAAACCACAAAACATTTAAGAATCCATACTACAAACTATAGGTGGGCCTGCATTAGCTACATGTAAAGGCTAATCTACCTAATCTACTTTGTGGTGTGGTTTGTCTTAGCCAGTAATCAAATTTTGCAAGGTCAATGCAAAACGCTGTAACCGCTTTTGTGTCATAGTGTGCACTAATCTCGTTATGTACTCTGAAATGTCAGTCTGTTTCCCCCTAGCTACACGGCTGCCAGAAATGCATCCCTTTCTGATATTCAATACTGACTAGTTTTAATACTATACTGATACCATGCTTAATTGTTCTCCCTTGACGTGCTGTACACTCTCTGAATGCATGCTTGTATGCCAGTGAAGTTAGATCTCGTAGGGAGAGGGTTAAAATCTAAATTTGGGGTAAACCTGTAATTTTTTTCTCATGAGCAAGTCTGTACATAACGAGATTCTTTCCTTTCGTTCGCGCGCGGGGAGAGCCTGGGAACGAGGCTCCACCTGGTGCATTACAACTTACATAATTGCATTACATGCTTTCAATGAATCCATGCATTGTGAACTGATTTTTGCTTAGCTACCATTAAGCATGGGAAAGTGTTGCTAGACAGCAAAACAATGTCTTTGCATTAGCCCAATTACTAGCAGACAATACATAGATTCATGGCTACAAGTGTAGTATGTTTCGCCAAATAGTCATCTTGGGTGGTCTAAGCAAAGTTATATTTTGCAATACAAATAAAAGGAACATCAACATAATATAGTAATGGACTTGGCGGGCATGAAAAAATACAATGAGTGGTTTAGCTTTTGGCTCATAAAATATCCTCGTGATAATTCACATGGACTCATGCAATTTGCTAGTGTTGCTGGTAGCTATAGACAACCATGACTTCATGATCTATGACACACTGTATAAGCATAAGAAACCAGGTAGACAAGATTGTACAGTTTTACAAATTTGGGTTTCTGATTGTATGGCATACCAAGAATAAACAAATTTGATGGAGAAAAAACAATTTTACTGTGAAGATGATGAGCATTGTGGTGAGAGTGCTGCCGAGTGTTCTGGGAGAGTACAGGTGACCAGCACTTCACTGAACTTGTCAATCAGAGTGAGCAACTGTGACCGTGAAATGTTCTCTATAAGCATGATTTCTTCAAGATGGTGGCTGCCATGGAAATACCTGCATAGCCTGATGTACACAGTTCACATGTAATTGTAGTCATGAAAGTATGGTTCAAACTGGGCAGTTTACAAGTTGGCCCTAAGCTATGGTAAGCATGCACTCCTTTCAGATCCCCTTTGCAGTGTTTATGTGTAGAACTGTGGCTTGGCTTGTGGACTACGGCACAATCTATAACAACAGTGTATATTGGGCAGAATCATAGTGCAGAGTAGGCACCATCTCCAACATATTAGGGCAGAATCATAGCTTGGCTTGTGGAATAGGGCTGTCACGAAGTAAACGGGTCCCCGAAGTAGGTGGTCCCCAGGGATAATCTACTTCGGAGTAAATGGTCCCCCTCTGAAGTAAATTATCCCCCTTCTTGCAGTCCCTGTCCTGTGTATCCTACCTGGCTTTTGTCCGAACCAATGTTCCAACAAGTGAAGAGAGTGTTCTAAAATACATTTGTGTGCAAATTGTGCTATAGAAACTGCGTCATTCATGCCTCGACTTCCCCGCCACCAGACAGCTTTGATTATTGGACAGTACAAGAGTCGAACGTTAAGTTGTACAGCCATCATTTCAAATTTATTCACACAGATGGTGAATAAATGTAGACTCTACTTGAGCCTGAGGGAACTTCTATACCGAAGTTTAAACTCTAGTTTTGAGGGTTGAGTGGGGGACCATTTACTTCAAGGGGGGAATCGTTACTCCGGAGTAAGTGATCCCTGGGGGGAACAGCTACACTGGAGTATATTGCCCGGGGGACCAATTGCTCTGGAGTAAATGGGCTGGGGGACCACCTACTTCAGGGGCCCATTTACTTTGTGACAGGGCACTATCTATAAAAAAAATAACAACAACACACTATCCCCCCTCCCCCCCCAAAAAACAAAAAAAACTTAAACAGCCCAGTACAGTCCCATTGCTGAATTAAGGAAAGATTGTTCAATGATATATTAAATTTTGGTGAACTGTAACGAGTCGTTTACAACCTCTCTTGTCACTAGATATAGCTATTCTATCTGACATACACACAGAACACATGGTCAGAACATTCTAGAAGATGAGGTAACACGCATGCTCAGATGCACAAACCAATAAGTAATTACATGGGTGTGACTCACAATAAATGATAAATGAATGCGACATTATGTACCAGTGCATACACTACACAGCTCCCCCTCTTGTAGGAATGTGTCCTCGCATTCAGGTGTACTCATGACCAAATCGGTTGGGTGGGTGGCGAGTTCGTTGGGGGTAGCGTCGACTAGTGTTTAGCATTTCTCCTTGGGGTTCAATTCCCGGTTCTGTGTTATGTTCGGATGGTGAAGGGACAATTGAGACATCAATGTCCCCCTCGTCTGCCAGTTCAAGCTGTGAGCCAAAGTAATGGTGTCGTGGTTCTTCTCTTTGCGTTTGCCTGTCTGGTGACACCTCTCTCTGGGATGGCTGACGGTCAGCGACCTTGCCCTTGTATGGCTTAAGCTGGTTGAAATGAACAACCAATCTGCGCCGGCGATTTTTGACTTCTTGCACTCTATAAGTGACATCGGACAGCTTCTTAACCACCACAAATGGACCACTCCACGGTCGATAGAGTTTCCTGGATTTTCCTCGTGGTGTCTGGGGAAAAAGGACCCACACATGATCTCCGACTTTGTACGGACTGCCATGTACCTTCTGATTGTATAAGTCTGACTGATGCTTCAGCTGACGTGCTGTCTTCGCTCTCACTTGATCATAGGCCTCACTCATGGCTGTTTTTAGCATTGCTGCATACTGTGACGGTGATAGCACTTCAGATTCTGGCGTCCCATACATTAAGTCCACAGGCAATTTGGCCTGTCTTCCAAACATGAGGTAGAATGGTGTGAAGCCAGTAGTGGGGTGGACACTTGTATTATACGCCATGCAAATCTTCTTGACAAACTCCTCCCAGTTCTCAGGATGATCGGTGACTGACGTGGCCAAGCTCTGCAGCAATGTTCGGTTCCAGCGCTCAACCAGACCATCACATTGTGGATGGTACGGTGTTGTTCGAGACTTCTGAATTCCTAGCAATTTGCAAACTTCGGCCATCAACTGGGATTCGAATTGGCGGCCCTGATCCGAGAGTAGTTGCTCAGGTGGGGAGAAACGGCAGAACATTTCATCCACAAGCTTCCTTGCCACCACAGAGGCTTCTTGACATGGAATTGGGTACGCTTCAACCCAGCGAGTAAAATAATCAGCTGCTACTAGAATGTAGGAATTTCCTGATGAGGATTCTGGAAATGGTCCCACAATATCGGTGGCCACTAGCTGCATAGGGTGTCCAGCTTGGATGCTGACTAGGGAAGCTCGTGGCTTCGGATTAGGCATCTTTCTTTGCGCACAGGGTTCACAACAGCGACACCACTCCTGAGCATCAGCTGTGTGTCCTGGCCAGTAGAACCTTTCTTTCAGCTACTGGAGAGTTTTGCTCTCTCCCAAGTGAGCTCCCATTGGTCCACCATGCAGGTGGTGCAGGATCTCTTTCCTCTGCTGCTTTGGAACAACCCACTGAAACATAACTGTCTTCCCTTTCTCGTCTTCGAATCGACGCTTGAGTACACCATTCGACATCACCAGCTGATCCCATATCTGCACTAGTTTCCGGACCTCAGGACCCTTCGCTTTCACAGCCTCCTCTGAGGGCCGCTGATTGGATTCTTTTGCATCTAAAACAAACTTGAGGCTAGGATCCTCCAACTGAAGTTGTCGAAGCTTGGCAGGAGTTCCATCTCCCACAGGCGAGGAGTCCATTAGGATGGGGCTGATGAGAACCCTAGTCTCTTCTTCTGGGTCAGCTGAAGTGGGGTTGCTTTGACCATCGTCCACCCTTCCACACTGATCACAGGGTCGCCGGGACATAGCATCGGCATTGGCATGTCTCTTTCCTGGTCGATGCACTATTTTAAAGTGAAATTCCTGCAGTTTTTCTAGCCACCTGGCCAACTGCCCCTCTGGCTCTTTAAACGACTGTAGCCATGACAGAGATCCATGGTCAGTCCTCAGAATGAACTCCCTACCCAGTAGATAGGGTCGAAACTGCTGTGTAAACACGACTACCGCCAACAATTCACGACGAGTCACGCAGTATCGACGTTCGGATTTGCTCAAGGTGCGGCTTGCAAAAGCGATGACATGCTCCTGACCCTGTTCATCGAGCTGTGATAGTACTCCACCAATGCCTGTGTTGCTGGCATCGGTGTCGAGAAGAAAGGGCTAGTGAAGTCTGGAAAGGCTAGAACTGGGGCGGTGCACAGCCTGTGGCGCAGCTCCGCAAATGCCTCTTGGCATTCCACGGTCCATTCAAAGGTAGCAGTCTTCTCGGTCAATCGGTGCAGTGGTCTGGCAATACTAGCAAAGTTACGCACAAACCGGCGATAGTAGTTTGCCAAACCCAAGAATTTTTGCACCTCTTTGGTTGACTGGGGTACAGGCCATTGGGCAACTTGGTTGATTTTAGCAGGGTCAGTCGCGACCCCCTCCCGAGAGACTTCGTGTCCCAGGTAGAACACCCTCTCCTGGAGAAAAGAACATTTGCTAGGCTTCAGCTTTAGTCCAGCTCTCCTCACTCGTTCAAATACCTCTTGCAAATTGCTGAGGTGCTCATCAAATGTACGGCCAACCACGATCACATCATCGATGTAGACCAGGCACTGGTACATCTGCAGGCCAGCTAGCACCAAGTCCATCAACCTCTGAAAAGTAGCAGGCCCATTACATAATCCAAATGGCATAACCTTAAATTCATACAACCCGTATGGGGTACAAAAGGCGGTTTTTTCTTGATCTGTTTCCCCCACCTCTACTTGCCAATATCCACTCACCATGTCCAAAGTGGAGAACCAGGCAGCTCCCGATAAGGTGTCCAATGTATCATCGATCCGAGGGATGGGGTAAGCATCCTTCCGAGTAACCGCATTTAGCTTTCGGTAGTCCACACAAAATCGATGAGTACCATCCCGTTTTTTCACGAGCACAATAGGCGAGGCCCAGGGGCTGCTAGACGGTCGGATCACATCCTTCTCTTCCATCTCCGTGAGCAAATCCTTGAGTTCCTTCCTCTGACACACTGGTACACGGCGGACTGGCTGCCTGACAGGCGAGGCACTACCAGTGTTGATACTGTGTGTGATTCGGTCAGTACGACCTAGTTCACCCTCGTCTGCAAAGATGTCAGCGTACTCCAGGAGTAATTGGAAAAGCTGCTCCTTTTGGTCAACTGCAAGGTTGCTTGCACATTTCTCGACCATCTTGCCCAACACTTGTCGCTTCAAGGGTGACACACCCTTATTCTCTGGTTGAACAGCCAGGACGGCTCCATGAGGTTTCTCATCAATCTCCTCCACGGTAGCTATCTTGGTGCCTTTGTACACCACCTTACTGTCAGGACTAGGGTTGAGTAACCGGACTGGTACCTGATCACATGCAGACCTCACTAGCCCATTAGCGACTTTCACAGGCAACTGTTTGGTCTTGCATTCCTGCAATAGCCACGTCTGGCCCCGTACCTTCCCATTAACCCTGGCAGTGGTCTCCAGCACGCTGAAGGGCGGGATAGTCAACGTCTCGTCTAGGGTCACTCTCGCTTGAACGAGGTCGGGATCAGGTGAAGACTCACACAGGGACACGGTTACTCCACGTTCGGGGAAGGTGAGCTCGCGGTCAGCCATCTTGAGAGTGCAATGGTTAGCCTCCAGAAAGTCCAACCCTAGTATAGCATCGGAGGTCAAAGAGCGGGCAATCAAGACAGGGCAGTGGAAGATCTCCCCCGCTAGCTTCAGCTCCACCTTCGAAACTCCACGCACCTGAAGAGGGGTCCCTTCAACTCCGACCAGATGACGTCCGGTCCATGGCTCCAGTGAACAATTCCCTGGGTTCACTCTCTCCCAGAAATCTTCGTCCAACACGGTGATGGATGCACCCGTATCCACCACAAACGTCGTGGGAATCCCATTCACGGTCCCAGCCAAACGATAGGAATGAGTAACGGGGAGTAAGGACATAGGTTCTGGGTCACGTCGGTCAGCTCTTGATGGTGGGGGTAGTGGTAGTGATGCACAACCCCGAGCATAGTGCCCTTCCCGGTGACACTTACGGCACACGACTGGCCTCCGACCAGATCCCCCACCCTGTCCTACATGCAGAAGGTCCCTTGGGTGGCTCCTGGGTTTTCATTTCCAACTTGTCAAGTCGTTCCATCACTTTGTCTAGAGTGTTCAACAGAGCAGTCTGTTGGTGCTGTATAGCAGCAATGACTGGTTCAGTTCCAATCTCTGGCTCAACTTGGGCAATTCGGCTGGGTTTGGGTTGTAGGTAGGACTCCATCTCGATCGTGGCACTAACCGCTGTCACCAATGTCTGGGGCTGTCTCTGCCGTACACTGAACGCAATTTGGGGGTTGTCAATTTGACCTAAATAGTGATTTAGGGCTAGACACTCCCTAGCCTTCTCTTCCAAGTCAGGGTATGCTTTATCACACAGCAGCTTTACAGCATCTGCGAATTCGGCCCAACCTTCGGTTTTCATCTTCTTTCGAGCTTGAAATTGTGCGAGATGGCGTTCCTTGAGGGCTTCGGGTTCGAAACGCCCCTTCAGAGCCTTCTTCAGCTCGGCGTAGCTCCCTTTCGCTTCCGCAGGTAGGCGACCATACGCCGTCTGGGCTCCTCCCACCAGCCGCACACGCAACCACAACAGTTTCGCGGCATCGTCCCATTTATTAATGGCGGCTACCGCCTCGAAGTGCTCAATCCACTCAGAAAACGTACCGGTTCCTGAGAACGGTTCAGGGGTGATGAGCGGTCGCTGAGAAGCTGGGGTGGTACTGGTCGCGGTAGTGGCGCCCCCCTCTCCTGATTCGGTAGACATCGCTTCGTATACTGCGGTCTGAAGCGGTCGAGAAACGATCACCAGCTCGAATGACCCCGGGCACTATCCTGCCGACTACGCCAGTGTAACGAGTCGTTTACAACCTCTCTTATCACTAGATATAGCTATTCTATCTGACGTACACACAGAACACATGGTCAGAACATTCTAGAAGATGAGGTGACACGCATGCTCAGATGCACAAACCAATAAGTAATTACATGGGTGTGACTCAATAAATGATAAATGAATGCGACATTATGTACCAGTGCATACACTACAATAATAACCCTCAGGGTGGTGACTCCATAGTTAATTGGAAATATATGTGTAGCTAGTACCTAAACAGTTGACTAACCCTTGCAGAGATGAATTAAATTCATTTCTGCAAGGGTTAGTAGAAGGGCCAGTAAGCTAACTAAACATGAACAGCTATTATTTGTGTACGAGAAGGAAATAGTGGCTGGATAGTTCATTCTTATGCTGCCTTTAGGTCGTAAAAATATGACGGCATGTGCACTTGTACAATAACCAGCCATACTGTCTTCTCACTATTTTGCATAGCACACTTCACATGCCAATATTTTTGTATTCATTTTTACTGTCATGTTTGCCACATTTTATCCACAGCTCCAGTTTGTAACACCTCTGATATTCGATTGGAAGGAGGTAGGAATGATTTAGAGGGTCGAGTGGAAGTATGCTACCAGGGACAGTGGGGGACTGTGTGTGCTGACTTATGGGATTTCAGAGATGCAGTGGTTGCTTGCAGACAGCTCAATCTTACTTCTGAATGTAAGTAACTCATTATAAACTGAGATGACATTGAAATCTCTATGTCTAAGGGAGCCATGCAAGAAGGAAGCAGGTCCAAAAAGTACCCAATCTTGACTAATGCATCTAAAGAAAACATACCTGCCCTCCATTAATACTAAGATGCAGAACTACTGTAATATGTACATTATTCATTGCTGATTCATCTAAATTAGCAAGTTTTTAAAAGTTTTCTGTTGCTAATATGCTCACCAGCTACTTTCTTTATAACTTGCAGATGCAGCAGCACTCATTCGTAGCAGATTCATTAGGCCAGGAACTGGACCTATCTTTTTGGATGATGTAGACTGTAGAGGTAATGAGACAAACCTCAATGACTGTCCACACAATGGAGTTGGTGTCCACAACTGTTCTCACTATAAAGATGCTGGAGTGATCTGCCAGCCAGGTATACAGTTCTGCATTATCAAGTCAATGTCAATGAGTTGATGGTATGTGGCTTCATGTGTTGTGTGTATGCCCAGAGCCACATGAATTTTAATGTCCCTTGGATCACCTATATGCCGATACTTACAGTCATTTAGCTAGGCAGCATGAAGTTGATGGTTAAATTTTCACACACATGTAAATAAGTCCAGTTGCAGTACATTTTGTCTCTCTATGCAAATATATCTGCAGCTGCTGCTTGTAACAACACTGATATTCGGTTGGTGGGAGGAAGGAACAATTCAAAACTTGATGGTCGAGTGGAGGTGTGCTTCCAGGGACAGTGGGGGAGCGTGTGTGATGATGACTCCTGGGATACCAGAGATGCAATGGTTGTCTGCAGACAGCTTGGTCTTACGTCACAGTGTAAGAAATTCACTGAATGTCACAGTCATAGTGAGAAACATGTGTTGGTAATTGAATGGGTTGACTATCAACCTAATTTACAGTAACTATAAGTGTTGTTTTTTCTCTTTCTGTTTCTCTGTCCAGAACTTACATGCACCTGCATAATTATGCCAACTTGTTGCACTTTACCAGATTATTCAAATGTTATGGCAGTTAATTGTTCAGGGCTGATGCTGTATAATGTCCTCACTAGGAAACGCTTTATTTACAACTAACAGACGCAGTAGCAATCAACGTTGGGAATGGCATTTTTGCTACTGGAACTGGACCTATCTTCTTGCATGATGTGGATTGCATAGGAAATGAGACAAACCTTTTTGACTGCTCTGGCAGTGTAATTGTTGGCCAAAACTGTGTTCATTCTAAAGATGCAGGAGTGATTTGTCCACAAGGTATAGTTGTGTATAGTGTATGTGCCAATCCAGTAGACAACATATTATTTATCTTGGTCATTATTTTGTGTACTCAGAGTCATTGGATTTCATAACCTTTGTGAATGCTCTGAGGCATTATTAAGCTATTTCTTTTGGCATTAGAATGGTGATTTATTAATTCGATTTTACTGTCACAAAAATCATCCAGTTACAATATTTTGTCCCTATACATCTGCAGCTGCAGTTTGCAACAACACTGATGTTCAGTTGGTAGGAGGTAGGCATGAGTTTGAGGGTCGAGTGGAGGTGTGCTACCAGGGACAGTGGAAAACACTGTGTGATCCCTCTTGGGGTACCAATGATGCAGAAGTCGTCTGCAGACAGCTTGGTCTCACCTCAGAATGTAAGACAGAATGACCTATGCAGTGTTGTTCCCAGAAGAGGATTTCCCAGAACCAGTATCCATGCATGAATGAATGAATGCTTGATTTTGAATGCAGTTCATGACTACTACTTCCACGTGGCAAAGAGTTACTAAGTGTAATTATTTCATCAATGAGTGTCATATTTCTTTCAGGACCTTTCTTCAGCTGGAATAAAAATGTAATTATGTCAGAAGATATTTTTGTATACACAGTAGCTAGGTACAGTAGTCAGATATTTCTACCAATTAAGGTTTGACCAACATCTAGTCATGTACAGAGTGATATTCTCCACTAAGCTTCAAGTGAAAAGAGAGTTGCCATTTAGATCTAAAACCCAGCTGTATCTCAATTAACTGGTATATCTACATCAACATAGCAGGTGGTTATTTAGGGAACTATATGCCCACCAAAAAGTATGGGCTACTTTTCACTTTGCTTTTATTCACAACTTGCAGATGCAGTACCAACCAATGTTGATGTTGGCAACTTTGATCCTGGAACTGGACTTATCTCATTTGCTGGTTTGAATTGCAGAGGGAATGAGTCAAGCCTTGCTGACTGCCCTCACAATGAAGTTACTTACTATTGGTACTGTTCACATCGTCAAGATGTAGGAGTGATCTGTCAACCAACTCATAACTATATTGTCACACCAAACACCTCAACACCTGAAGCAACTTCTTCCAATGACTCTGCTGCCATTATTGGAGGGGCAATGGGAGGAATTCTCATTCTTGTCATCCTACTGCTAGTTCTGGTGATCATCATAGCTGCAGTGGTGGTACAAAGAAAAAAGGCAGCAGTTCAGAGTTTCCAGCTTGAAGTCCTTGCACGGTAGGTATACAAGTTCTGTGCATGTTACATGTAAGTCATGTGCAAGTCACACATACGTCAAGTGATATTCCACACAGATAGCATCTCTATTATACACCCTGAGTGTAGTCAACAGAATGAAATGTAGCCTCTTTTTCCCTCTCATTCTATATCTGAAGCCCACCCATTCCCAGTGGAAACAACCAACAAGATTCTTCTCATATTGAGAGTCGGGGAACCTGCAACTCACTGAAGGATGATGACTCCATTAAAGCAGGAGAAACCCTGAGTGTACCAAATCCATACAGTGAGAACCATTCCTGCTTTATAAAGTAGCTTGTGTGTACCACACATTCTGGTATACCCTTGGCCTGCCCAGGTTGTTGAGCACATGTTGTAAAAGAGTCACTATGTGATTCAGTCTCTGAGAAACCTTAATATTTCACTGGCTGGCTATTTTTTATGCTCATGTGCACCACTCTGAGTAAATGTCATTCCAAGCACACCGTATATTTAAATTTGGCGGTTTGGCCCCAAACCGACCGTAAAAAAATATTGGCGGAATTTGAATTTGGCGGTGGCGTCCTCAGGTCGGTTTATCAAGGAGTGTTGCTGTCTCATGCTGAGGTACCTGAACAAAGCCATGAGTTTGCAAATTTACAAGAACTAAAACTGGCAGCATGCTAGCGTTGAGCTAGCTACATGTGCAGCTGCGTAGAGGGGTGCCAGACAGGGCCAAGAGCGCTACTGCATGCAATACGTCATTACGCGTTATGTACGAAATAATATTGGCGGATTTTAATTTGGTGGTTTCAACCCCGACTGCCAAACCACCAAATTTAAATCCCCATCAAATTTTCCGGCTATACGGTATTCCTTTGTACTATATGCTCTTATTGATGTGGCAACCTTCCTTTTATAATATGATATTATCACTTCCAATTAGAGGTTTCTCAGGATACACAGCTACTTCCCTGTTCATATTCCTTGTACAGAGATTTTGCGTTTACTGTGCACTCATGTTTTTATGCAGGCCATCACAGCCCTTCTGCACTACTACGCCCAGATGCTTCAGCTAGAAAGCTAGTTCGAATAGGCTCCAGCTATGTCCGGCAACTCACTGAACAGATGCTTATCTCCCATGAGAACATCAAGTTGTTGAAATGTATTGGACAAGGTGTGTTACTGTAGGATGTATCCTTTCCCCCCTCTGTCTTCCCCCTGCATGTGTCTGTGTACATGCATGTGAATTTGGTGGTCTGCAAATGTGCCTCATAAGGCAAGCGGTATGTTCACACCTACTTTGTTAAGAAACCAGCAGGCGGGCTCTTGAGAATCCGTAGTAGTCGCAGTAGTAACCTCAACACCGAGCAAGTTAAAAATCCATATAAGACACATTTTCAGGTATGATTCAACATAGGATGTGTGCACTAGTCAGGTGCTCCTTCACGCATAGCAGTTCATAAACTCCTGCGAACACAAACCACACTACATGACTCTAACTGCACCCATTCATGGCTAAAATAGACAAAATGCTAGACTCCTCTATTTGAGATGGGGAGTATTCACATTCACTAGTGTACCCATCCTGTGTGTGTGTGTGTATCACAGTTGAGATGGTGAAAACTTCAACTGTGAGCCCATATAGAATAAATATCAGATTTCTTAGAGCTAGAAACTTTTTCATACAGACTCCCCATCTCAAATAGAGGCTGGCTTCTTAACCAAGTAGGTGTGAACATACTGCTTGCCTTATAAGGCACATTTGCAGAACACCAAAGGATGGGAGCAAACCAGAGCAGGTCGGACACGGTTGAACTTTACTAATTAAAATGGCTGAGGTCACACTAATTGATCTTGGATATTGCAAGGTAGAAAGCTTTTTACCTTTTTCTATGACTTGCCCCAGCCTTGAATCTTGATTTGAAAACTGGAGCCCCCCTCAGTAAAAGTTGAGAGAGCTAGTTTGTTGAGATACGAAAAATCAATTAGTGTGACCTCAGCCATTTTAATTAGTAAAGTTCAAACGTATCCGACCTCCTCTGAGAGCAAACAACGTTTGTTGGTTTAACTGTCTTTTGTGCCACTTTGCATGCTCATAAGCTCCTTGTATCTTACATCTGCAGTCAGAATGACTGCAAGTGCAATGTGCAGTTTTGAAATCTACTAAGTACAGTATGGTACATTGAAGGCATCAATAGACTTACAACATCTAGAGAATAAGAATTAGTGTAGACTTCGATACTCACTACTAACAACAATTGAAATTGGCACAACTAGCTAGCTATGCCTGGTAAAGCAATGGTTTTACTTTGAACTACACACTACAGTTGAGTATTTTCATAGGGATGCCAACTTGTTTCTCCATCTCTGTCCACTCAAAGGTGAGTTTGGCATTGTATACAAGGCTCAGCTGACTGAAATGAAGGAAGGCCCATCTCTAAAAACTGTGGCAGTGAAAACCTTGAAAGGTTAGCAGATCTTCCAGGGGTGAGGGGTGAAACAGAGAGGAAGTGTATATTGTATTGTTCAGGATTATTAACATTTTACGAACAAACAATATCAAAGCTGAAATTGGATTTTGTACATGCACTTACTTAGTAGTGGATTCAGACAAGGGCATATAGTAACATGGAAAGAGGGAAGCTAGGCATGCAGTTATTCCAGATGACCAGAATAAGTTTACATTATTTATATTATGGGATCTTCCTTCCTCTCCAAATGGTTATCCTGTTTAGGAATTTCTGATCAGAATGAGACCAACAAGATCATGGAAGAAAGTGTAAAGATGAAACAATTCAACCACCCCAATGTCATGAACCTCATTGGTGTCTGCATGGATGCTGGCCCTGCCCCCTATATTGTGATGCCTTTTATGGCCAACGGAAGTCTGCTGTCCTACCTCAGAAAGGAGAGACCAAACCTCCTTCTGGATGAAACTGTTGATGAAGACTTGGTGAGAACAAAGCTACACAGGCACTGATTCCTTCCCTCCCAAGATTATAATCTTCTAGTCAGTGAACTTACTAGAGATCAAACTCTCCCATGGTTGTATCTACAGTAGTGAGGACATGTACACTGTGCTTGCAATTGGTAACACAAACAAACAAACAAATTCTAGTCAAATTTTATCTTACAACACTACAGAAACAATCTAAGGAAGTTTCAGTTCATACGTCATTTTGCCCCCTGTTTCTAGGGATCTGCTTATGTTACTACTCTGCTGTTACACTGCAGGTACTTGAAGTGAAGAAACGTCTAACTGTGATGTGTTCCCAGATAGCCAGTGGCATGGAGTACCTCACCCAGAAGAGCTTTATCCACAGAGATCTAGCTACAAGAAACTGCATGTAAGTCAACTCTGTTTACATCACCTGTGTTTATAACAGCTAGTATTACGTTAACAGCTATTGGTATATAGCCCCTGTATGCAGTATCATGCTTGCATCACCTACATTATAACTTGTCATACTGCAATGGATGTGGAACTCCTACCTGAGCAGGATTTGTGGACACCAAACACATTAGTGCGACCTGCTACAGGTGTTCAGGTGCACAGCGCTTATGCATGCTGGTGTAACACCTCCTGCACTTCACCACCTGTCCAGAGGACAGGTGGTGAAGTATTATACAGGTAGATGCAATTTTGTAATGTAACATAGAACATTTCGTCTCTCGTGATGCAGGATTGATGCCCACTTTGTAATCAAGATAACAGACTTTGGTCTCTCAGAGGACGTGTATGCCAGGAACTACTTCCGTCAGGGACAGGGGCCCTCAGTGAAGCTCCCTGTCAAGTGGATGGCTCCTGAGAGTCTGCAAGATGGAGTCTTCTCTGACAAGACTGATGTGGTTAGTGTGCAATCGCTAAAGGGTGGTAGCTCAGGGGTAGCTCAGTTCACTTATAAGACCATGCATTCAGAGCTAAATGTTGTTCTTCACTGTTCTATGCAGTGGTCATTTGGGATCACCTGTTGGGAGATCTTCAGTGGTGGTAAAACCCCCTACCCTGGAGTGGACCCTCTCTCCCTGGTCCAACTGCTAGAGAATGGACGGAGGTTGGACAAACCAGCGAACTCAGCATGCCCAGATGAAATGTAAGCTTGTAGCTTCTGATTCATATTATGAAATTGCTTGTACTGCAAATAGTGAAGCAAAAAAGGCACACACTATATATCACTGCTGCACAAAGTTAATAACACTAGCATGCACAAACTTGATTGGTTATTAGGTCAACAAGAGCCCTGTTCACTATAATGAGTTCTGCTGCTCACTCTCATTAGCCTCCTCCCCAGGTCTTTTCCCCAATGTACTGCAAGTGGCTGGGCTTGTCCCCAGGAATAAGGCAATAAATTTTCATATACATGTAGTTATAACAGCAAATAAGTGCCACAATATCATGTACTCTACGGTCAACATTTACTCTTCTTCATGTATCTGCTGACAACACAGGTACTCCATCATGCTCAAATGCTGGAACAGTGATGCAAATGAAAGACCAACTTTTTCAACCCTCGTAAAATTCATTTCTGGTTTTGCAGAGATGACAGCTGGCTACTTGGATGTCAGCAACTACAACCCCTTTGAAGCAAGCATACCCACTGCCACCCCAGGTGGAGAGAATGATGACATACAGACAGAAGAGGAACATGATGCTAATGTTGGTATTCCCTTGGACAATCCTCCAGTTGTAATCAATGTACAGTGCCCCTCTGAAGATGAAAGCCCCCAAGATGATTCACTTGTGTAACAATTGCATGTGACAGCTTTACTGTTGGAACTTAATCCTGTGTAATTACTGCTGAATTTTTAAAACCCTTTTGTATGTACTCTTTTGGAACATATTTGAACATGGAATTTGGCTACATGACAGTTTTGTTCTTCATTTCGCATCCTAAATTGTATTGTAATTGAATTGAATCAGTTTTGCATAATTTTTGTTTTTATCTTGCAACAAATTTACCCAGTGAGTTAAAGTACACTAGCACAAGGTATTTGCATAGTAAATTTTCAGCATGTATAACGGCTCTGTCCACTGTACAGTGTGTATGTGGACTGAACATGAATAGCTATAGGTATGTGCGTGTCTCCAGAAGTTACCAGTAACATTTGATTATACTCTTCCATATGTATCACAAGGTACAATTTTGGAGGTTATAATTGCAGGTCATTGCAAGCATCTATGGCATGTACCTATACTCCAATAATAGCTACATGTGCATAGTACGTATATACATACTTCACAAGTAAACAGTGCCACAGTCTCAACAAATAGCAGTTACTCTTACAATTTCTGCATCCATTATGGCAGAAATGGCACCATTTTTATAAGCATATAGAATCACAATCTCAGGCACTCCCCTCCCCCCCCAGATTTTCAGCAATGAAAGTTTGTAAAATTCTTTGGAGCTGTTTCCACCTGTGGAAATCATACTTTGTTATCTCCAGCTACACCAGGTATATAATCATGTGTATACTCTGATAGAAACAAAGTTTTGTGTGATTTATTGTTCAGTACCACTGTTTCCTGCATGTGCATGCTGTTAATCATGCAAGTCACACAAAAATTTATATTTACATGCTCATAGCTCAAATTGTGAAATGCTTACACAAAATTGTTGAGTATTTTTTTGTAATTGCTGAGTACTTACTATAAGTATTTATTGAAATAACACAAATCAGTCTATAGTAGATGAAATGAAATTTTAGAGTGTGTGCTATCTGTGCCTTGTTGAACTATAGGTAAGTCTTTTCTGTCATTGTAGTTGTCAATGAGATAGCATGAGCTTCAAGATTTTATCCTAGCTAGTGAAATGTGAGATGGGCTAGCAAGCAACACCACAACCCAAATACTTCTCCTATCATGTATCACTGGACATATTAAAAGTGTGTGTATGCATGTGTGTGTGTGTGTGTGTGTGTGTGTGTGGGCATCAAAAGTGCAATAAGTGCTTTTCATTACTGTTTGTTTTCATTATGGTGGTAACTTGCAGGCTGGAGTGTGTGAAAGAGATGGTGCTGCTTTATGCGATAGTTCTTTTCATGGTCAATAGTGCATGTTCTCAGGCATGGTATGCAATGCGTATTGTTCGTAAATCAGTGTAATATACAGCTGCTGTAAGATTGTGTGGCATGACTGGTCATGTTTACGATACACAATGTGCATGGCTAGTCGTCTCCAAAATAATGGAGTCCAAAGTAATAGGCAAGGGTCATAAAATTGATGAAAACCCCACAACTGAATGACACATGAAAACGGTGTGTGCATACGAGATCAATTTTCATGAGATCAACTCCCACGTGGTCAACTCTTACAGGATCAACTTTTTATGAACTATGAGATCAACTTTCATAAGATCAATTCTTACAGAATCAACTCAACTCCTGAAATCAACTCTTTGAGCAATTAGTGCATGATGGGTCAGTTGACAGTGTTAGTGTGTTGTCACGTAAGGGTAAGCTTGACAGGTTTTGAGTAGTAAGCTTTTCTGCATAAAAGCCAGCGATTTTGAGCACAATGCACACTCATCCTCATATTCTGCAACGGTTCAGTTCATCGAAACCAAACGATGAGGAATTAACCTTCAATTTGAGGGGTATATCTACACCAAAATAAGAGATGGTGCAAATGGCTTTCAATTCGTAGGAGCAATCAAGCACCTTACTGGACTTTAGTTAGAATTTAGTGGATCAATGTAATGTCTTTCATCAATTTTGTAAGTTGATTTCGTAAGAGTTGCTTTAATTAAAGTTGACCTCATAGCAGTTGATTTCATAAAACGTTGATCTTGTAAAAGTTGACCACGTGGGAGTTGATCTCGCTAAAATTGATCTCGTGTGAGGCAATCAATGGCATTGAAAGCAACGCTACAGCCATTGGTCCAAGTATCCAAGGATTACCACTTGTGGTAGCAATTTGAGTAACCAAAGCTGACTTGCTAGTACAAAACCAAAAGAGTGCCAGATATGGATTCTATATCAATATGGAGCAGATGATGAGAAATTAGTCTTCTAAAATTAACTCTAGCATTAACCAAAGGTGACAATAGTTACGGAATAGCTATATAATGTGCATGGCAACTTAACTATGGATGCATTGGTTAATAGGATGGGAATGCAGTTTGTTTGACACCTTCCATGTTTACCAAACTAATGGAGCACTATGGTTTAACTAAACAAACGAAATCGGTTTGGTGCCATTTCGCCTACTCCCATTTTGCCAATCAACATGTGCCATTTCGCCTACTCAACTAACAGTTTCTAAGTTAAAGCAAAGAGTATTTTTTAGTTACTAAACACTTTATGGTGATTGGGGAACCAGTTACAAGCTGAGCAATCAAAACTTCTGTGTGTGCTTGTTCCTGTTTAAAAATTTCAATCAGTTTACTTTTCTTGCAACTCATATTACCCACCAAACATGTTCCTTCAAAGTATGTTACAAAAATCATCAACTCTGGGCAGATTAGGAGCTGTAACCTTGGCTGCTTCCAGGCTAGTTGTACAAATCGAAGAGGCACAAAAACTGGTGCAACTGTCTGGCGTATGAAATGAATAAAAGAAGCCCAAGTGTGCATATCCTCCGATTTAGTGAGCAAAGTGGAAAAGGTCAAGCTCAGCTGCTTGGATGTTTGTGTTACGTAGTGTCAAAAAACTATTTTTCCCTGAGTAGGCGAAATGGCACAATTTGATTTTTAGTAGACGAAATGGGAGTAGGCGAAATGGGAGTAGGCGAAATGGGAGTAGGCGAAATGAGAGTAGGCGAAATGGGAGTAGGCAAAATGGGAGTAGGCGAAATGGGAGTAGGCAAAATGGGAGTAGGCGAGATGGGAGTAACCCACAAAATCTACTTGTCAAGTTAACCAAACAACACTTTGGTGTAGTAAACATACAAAATCAAGAGTGCCAGATATGGATTCTATATCAATATGGAGCAGATAATGAGAAATTAGTCTTCTCAGTATAGCTCCAGCATTAACCAAAGGTGACGGAATAGCTATATGTGTTTTTAATATGCATGGCAACTTAACTATAGATGCATTGGTTAATGTGATGGGAATGCTATTTAAGTAGTTTGTTTAACACCTTCCATGTTTACCAAACTAATGGAGCACTATGGTTTAACTAAACAACATTAATTTTAGTAAACACACTTTACTTGTCAAGTTAACCCAGCAACACTAAACACAGCCTCGGTCCCAGGCCTCCCCCATTTTGATCTTCACTTTGCGTTCACAATAATACACGGAATCGGAAGATCGGCGAAAAATTAAAACCAGTCTTCCGCTCCCGTGTATTTATTGTGAACGCAAACGGAAGGTAAAAGCGGGGGAGGCCTGGGAACGAGGCTACTTATTTCTCACTTGGGATGGAAATACATATTTTGAACCCTTATATCTTTAATGGACTTTTTTTAACATGCACTTGCTGGCACTTAAAATGTTCAAGCAAAACTATAATAAACAGCTTATTAATTTCCTGTAGTCAATTAAACTAAAACAACTTGGCCCTAATTTAACAGGGATAGAGTGGATCTTTCACAACATGATTGTAAACAACAACAGTTGCTGCAAGTACGTACGAGTGAGCCCACACTGATGAGAAGCAATGTTGTGCCGGTTCAGTTATATATCTTGCTAGTTGACAGACTCCTGTACACTTTTAATTTGTTTCACTCTTCCAAAATGTAATGTGTAAGTTATATACATATTGGTAACAACTTCTAGTGGGCAGAGCTATACTGTAGAGATTTTTCCCCACTTGAGAAAATTTTTTACCTACGTTTGTAGACAGTACATATTTATCAGTGTAGTTAGCACATATACTTCACATTCCAAAACTGTTTGACTTTAACCTTTTCTCCACAGAGCTAATTACTGCACACACCAAAACAAAGTTTGAAAACGTGAATGGTTGTTTCTCTATAACATTGCTTACTTGCAATTACTAGACAGTACTGAAGTAGCTGATAGTAACTGCACAGTGAAACAAAACTTTACTTATTTCATATGAAAACAGTGCGGTCTTACGGGTGTGATGAATGAGTGACCTTTGGTATTAGCCTGACCTCTCACTTGACCACACACCACTTTCCTTGCTCCACTTTAGTGCATTAGCTTATGACAACCACTTCAAGATCGTTAAGTAAACGTCATGGCCCTTTTGTTGAAATACGAATGGAAGCCTCCATGACGATTCACTTTTGTGACAATTGTATCCTATGATTTTTATTCCTTACAAGTTATAATTGTAGCTTGAACTTGAAATTAATGCTGCTATTAGTTATACTATTATTGTATAATAATTATTTCTCACCTTTTTTTTTATTTTCTAATGGAGCACTATGGTTTAACTAAACAAACGAAATCGGTTTGGTGCCATTTCGCCTACTCCCATTTTGCCAATCAACATGTGCCATTTCACCTACTCAACTAACAGTTTCTAAGTTAAAGCAAAGAGTATTTTTTAGTTACTAAAACACTTTATGGTGATTGGGGAACCAGTTACAAGCTGAGCAATCAAAACTTCTGTGTGTGCTTGTTCCTGTTTAAAAATTTCAATCAGTTTACTTTTCTTGCAACTCATATTACCCACCAAACATGTTCCTTCAAAGTATGTTACAAAAATCATCAACTCTGGGCAGATTAGGAGCTGTAATCTTGGCTGCTTCCAGGCTAGTTATACAAATCGAAGAGGCACAAAAACTGGTGCAACTGTCTGGTGTATGAAATGAATAAAAGAAGCCCAAGTGTGGATATCCTCTGATTTAGTGAACAAAGTGGAAAAAGCACCCCTTCGCCCCTTGTTGTAGAAAAGTCAAGCTCAGTTGCTTGGATGTTTGTCTTATGTAGTGTCAAAAAACTATGTTTGGCTGAGTAGGCGAAATGGCACAATTTGATTTTTAGTAGACGAAATGGGAGTAGGCAAAATGGGAGTAGGCAAAATGAGAGTAGGCGAAATGGGAGTAGGCGAAATGGGAGTAGGCGAAATGGGAGTAGGCAAAATGGGAGTAGGCGAAATGGGAGTAGGCGAAATGGGAGTAGGCAAGATGGGACTAACCCACAAAATCTACTTGTCAAGTTAACCAAACAACACTTTGGTGTACTAAACATACAAAATCAAGAGTTCCAGTATGGATTCTATATCAATATGATGAGAAATTAGTCTTCTCAGTATAGCTCCAGCATTAACCAAAGGTGACAATAGTTACGGAATAGCTATATGTGTTTTTAATATGCATGGCAACTTACCTCTAGATGCATTGGTTATAAGGAGGGAATGCTATTTAAGCAGTTTGTTTGACACCTTCCATGTTTACCAAACTAATGGAGCACTATGGTTTAACTAAGCAACATTAATTTTAGTAAACACACTTTACTTGTCAAGTTAACCCAGCAACACTAAACATAGCCTCGGTCCCAGGCCTCCCCCGTTTTGATCTTCCCTTTGCGTTCACAATAATACGTGGAATCGGAAGATCGGCAAAAAATTAAAACCGGTCTTCCGCTCCTGTGTATTATTGTGAACGCAAACGGAAGGTAAAAGCGGGGGAGGCCTGGCTACACTAAACTCTCACTTGGGATGGAAATACATACTTTGAACCCTTATATCTTTAATGGATTGTTTTTAACACTTGCTGGCACTTAAAATGTTCAAGCAAAACTATAATAAGCAGCCTATTAATTTCCTGTAGCCAATTAAACTAAAACAACTTGGCACTAATTTAATTAACAGAGATAGAGTGGATCTTTCACAACATGATTGCAAACAACAACAGTTGCTGCAAGTACGTACGAGTGAGCCCACACTGATGAGAAGCAATGTTGTGCCGGTTCAGCTATATATCTTGCTAGTTGACAGACTCCTATACACTTTTAATTTGTTTCCCTCCTCCAAAATGTAATGTGTAGGTTATATACATATTGGTAACAACTTCTAGTGGGCAGAGCTATACTGTAGAGATTTTTCCCCACTTGAGAAAATTTTTTACCTACGTTTGTAGACAGTACATATTTATCAGTGTAGTTAGCACATATACTTCACATTCCAAAACTGTTTGACTTTAACCTTTTCTCCACAGAGCTAATTACTGCACACACCAAAACAAAGTTTGAAAATGTGAATGGTTGTTTCTCTATAACATTGCTTACTTGCAATTACTAGACTGTACTGAAGTAGCTGATAGTAACTGCACAGTGAAACAAAACTTTACTTATTTCATATGAAAACAGCGCGGTCTTACGGGTGTGATGAATGAGTGACCTTTGGTATTAGCCTGACCTCTCACTTGACCACACACCACTTTCCTTGCTCCACTTTAGTGCATTAGCTTATGACAACCACTTCAAGATCATTAAGTAAACGTCATGGCCCTTTTGTTGAAATATGAATGGAAGCCTCCATGACGATTCACTTTTGTGACAATTGTATCCTACGATTTTTATTCCTTACGAGTTATAATTGTAGCTTGAACTTGAAATTAATGCTGCTATTAGTTATACTATTATTGTATAATAATTTGTGCTCACCTTTTTAATATCTCTTTAATAATTTATTTCTGTTAATATTTTGTAGCAAAAAAATTGTTGCCTGCATGGTAATCATGTGCTTTATTTATCATGTTTGATTGTACTTGATTCAAGCAGTACTATAATCTCCCTGTAGTTGATAATGTGATTCATTCAAAAAGTGAATAATAATATATTTGTTGAGTTAGTCTTGTGTGTGATTAGTATGTCACTGAACAATGATATGAAAATCTGTTGTGTGTTTGTATAAAGTATCAAGGCATGTATTTTGGGGTACATTATGTGCACACTGCTACTATCTTATGAGGATTTGAAATCCTCCATGCATGTTGCTGACCCGCTCTATTCCATGAGACAGCCATGCAGTCAATGCTTTTGTGTGGACACTCTTCTATTATCATAACAAGTGTGGGCAGAGTCTGTACAGTCGTACAGTGGTACATCTCTCACTGCTATTGAAATTGTGAATGCTATTAAATAAAAAACAACCACGCAAAGAGGCAAAATGACACAAATTAGTCCTTAAAATAAGAGTACGTAGGCGAAAAGTTTCTAAACTGTATCCCCTGTGCCTGCCAAGTTCTCGGTAAGTCCTCCTCTTTCACCTTCTAACTCTATGAACTAGCCTATTGTAGTATTCCAAATCACTTTGTATAGAAGAAATTGATTCAAAATTTTTGTGATAATATTTACTGACTGCATGTATTTAAATTTTAACTGCACATTCATCAAATTTGGGGGAGGTGAGTGCATCAAGTGGTCTCAACTGCTCTTCTTTCAGATGGTTGTCTTATGTGGTACTGATTTGTATGATGGAGCTTGCAAAAGAGATGATACTATATTCTACTGTACTTCTGTACTTGACCAACAGTGCATATCCTCAAGGTACAGCAGCTTGAAGTGTATTTATTTGGCATGGCATGACATACTAAAAACTGTGTGGAGGTATGATAAGGAAAAAGCTGTCAGGCTGTTAAAATTGAGATCCAGTTAACGAGTATTACGCCAGAATCTCAAGTTATACAACAGTTGCATGGATCAATCAGTCATTTTGGTGTTATATACTACATTATTTTGATGCTGCTAGTGGTATCCCATCTCTATATAAGTTATAGGGGTTGCTAGCACATCATACTAGGCCAAGTAGCTACTATACTTTGTGGTATCCTCATTGTCCTTTTTTTTTTATTTTGTATTAGTGTATGTGCTGAAGTGAAATTTACATCATCTATTAGCCATGTAGCCATATACACTAAACCATCTGGCAAGCTATATTTGTATGCATGGGAAACTTTCAAATGCTCACCCAAACCAAACTGTCACATTCTGACAAATTCTGTTGTTTCCTGGCCATCAAGCATTTTAAAACTGTATGAGTGAGTTTGGGCAGCCATAGTTTCTTGTGCACATAAAGAGCAACTTCCCATGAAGGAGCTTTATCCCAGACCGTTATTCCTGGTTGAAGTAACATACTGCAGTGTACATTTTAAAGGTATGTGTATCATAGCAGCTATGATTTTTTCATGACTGTATGCTCGCATTTTAGCAGCTATGATTTTTTAATGATCGTTGTCAATGACTGATGCATTGCTATTCCTGTTTATATGATGTTGCTATCTTTTTCACAGACTATTGCATTAATGTTTTTCTCGTCACAGACTAATGCATTGATGTTTTTCTCGTCACAGACTAATGCATTGATGTTTTTCTCATCACAGACTAATGCATTGATGTTTTTCTCGTCACAGACTAATGCATTGATGTTTTTCTCATCACAGACTAATGCATTGATATTTTTCTCGTCACAGACTAATGCATTGATGCTCTTGATGTGTTGATACTTTTATTTGTCACTGCATGTCTGATGCAATGATGTTGTTGTTATTTGTCACTATCTGATCCAATGATGTTGTTGTTATTTGTCACTGTCTGATGCAATGATGCTTTTTTGTTTCCACTGCTGTCTGTCTCACTTTATCTGCAGCTTGTAATGACACTGATATTCGGCTGGTAGGAGGAAGGAACAGTTTTGAGGGTCGAGTGGAGGTGTGCTTCCAGGGACAGTGGGGGACAGTGTGTAATGACAACTGGGATTTTAGAGATGCAAGTGTTGTCTGCAGACAGCTTGGTCTCACCTCAGAGTGTAGGTTACTAAACATAAGCCACTTCAGTTGAAATAACCTCTGAGTGTTTACTCCAGTTTTAGGGTTCACTGAACGGGTGAGTATACTATGAAGAGAATTCACAAACATAGCACCATCAATCATCCTCCTCACGATTTCATCAGGCATGCAAATAGCTACCACAGACACTTTTTTCCGTAATAGCTCTTTGTTTCTTAATAAAGCCTGATGGAATTGTGAGGGGGAATGATTGATAATTGTGGAACCAGAAATAGCAAGCAGATAGACCATAAGTAACGGTATACATGCATGTGTATTAGCTAGCAGACAAGTGTCTGTGCTAGCTCTTTGCTTTTTTAAATTGATTGTGAGGGGGATGATGGATGGTGATTACAGTGTTTAAATTCTCTTCATAGTATATACTCACTAGTTCAATGAACCTTGAGACTGGAATAACCACTCTGTGAGGTTACTCTAACCAAGTAATTTTTGCAGTGCATATAGCACTCTGGTAGTATTCCTCCAAAATGAACAAACCATCCAGCACAGTGTGTGATTTATTGGACAATGCTTCACATTCATCAAGACCAATACAACCCATGCATGGCAGAGAAGGGATCATAGAACGTCATGGTTTGGAGCTGGTAAGATAAGAATTGGATATGCAGCTCCAAATCTCCTAATTATTTACTGCAACAAAAGCCAATGTGTGCCAAAAACAGAAATACCTGTGTTGTGACCAAAAGTATGCTGTTTCAGTTGAATGTTGGACACAAAGATGCTGCTGTGAGTTAGTTACAAATGTTGTTTACGATAACTTCCAAGATATACTGGTGCTTGGGAGTTATACAGTGCTCTAGGGAATACAAGAAATTCCTTAAGGGCATCTCCATACATTTCAAATGTCCATTCATGCAACTAAAACAACAAACCTCTGATCACAACGACATTTCTCTTCTTGGAGTGGAGCCCCTCCGGCATGACTGATTGCATAACTTGTGATATAATGAATTGAAACAATAGAACATTGTTACACATGTCTTGAAACACTGCATGCATTTGTGGCTTTATGTTTGTTGCACAACTTGTAGATGCAATAGCAGTCACTGATGTAAACAGATTTGGACAAGGATTGGGACAGATTGTTTTGGATGATGTCGACTGCACAGGGAGTGAGGACAACCTTCAGTATGGATGTGTTCATGATGGACTTGGCCAACACAACTGTAATAGCAGTAGGAATGCAGGAGTGATCTGTCAACAAGGTGTAGTGTGTGCGCTGCTGATGTAGCTTCAGTCAAGTTACACCTTAACACTCTAGCTAGGCAATATACAATTTATTATTTTTTATTTGCAAAGAGTAAAAAAAATCTGTGTGTGTACTAGAGTTATATGTGTACCGTAGGATGGGAAATTTCACGGACATGAAATTTCGCTAGGTTCCTGTTAGGTACAGGCTAGTCTCGTGACCAGCTAGAAAAACCTACGGAAAATCCGTCTGGTAAAGTAAGGCTAGATTCTTGGGCTTTTGCACATGTCAGCAGGGTTTGAATGTGGCCAGCGCTGACCATATATTGAAGTTCTTGCCTCTAAATGGCTTCAATTATCACCAATTAGCACCCGCACAAGCGCTAGACCCCTCCTAGTAGTATACTGTCCTCATCAATTACCGTACAGCGGCTCAGAGATGACGTCTTCATCTGAATCTCGAAACTGCACCCTGAGATACATACTTTGGTCCCAGGGGATTTACATTGACGAACCCATCGCCTCCCCGAAGATACTGTCTGAGCCTCCCCCAATGCAGGACGACAGCATCAGCACTGTACAGGAGACACCGAACAGTCAGTTCAGACTGATCCTCTCGTGTAACGCCGTGCATGCCCCATAGAAGCAGCTTAGAATATATTAACCATAGCTCTTCCCCCCTACTGTTTAGTCCCACCCCCACCCCAAGCCCAGCCCATGTCCCTACCTCTAACTTCCCCCAGGACCAAACACATTCCCCCCCCCCCCCCCCCCACCTAGCGCCACCAATAGTCCCTGTAATACTAGTTCCCAGCATGAAGAATCCCTACCTGTATCCCCTGAACTATTCAGCCCCACCCCCACAAGTAGCACAATCCTGAATAAGTGGCCATCACCCACCCCCCTCTTCCTCAACGATCCCCACACATTAGAAGACACAGGCTACATAATTATGCAAGCCTTGCTTCAACAAACGGAAGCTACGATGTGCGTAGCAGTGTTGGCGCTCCCCCACCTGACACCCCTACCCCATGTGACGCTGGAAGCAATGGCACATCAGAGGCCAAGAAAACTTTCACACGGTGACCTGCTCTCCGCAGCAACTCGACTTTGCAAAGTTTATCATTTGCTTGGACTCGCTCGGGTCTCGGAAGCTTCACATCAGCAAAAGCTCGATAATCCTTGCAGGTAGCTAGAAGTTTCACTGTTGCTTCAAAGACTGTAGGACATTTCAAAAACCTTTAACAATCCACGTCCGAGATGCTACATTCAGCCATTGCATCTGACAGCTGACATACTCCGCCCCAAATATCAAAGGATCGCTTCCGTTTACTGTAATTTTATACACTTCCATGTATTGAATGTCCGTTTCGCGGCAAAACTTCTCCATATGAGGAGTCTATGTGGGTTGCAAAAATTATGGCCTTAGTAAATGTACACATAGCTACTGAAGTTCTTCAGATTCTCCATTCTGAACGACAGGCCTATGTTTCATTATAAAAGTTTGGTTGGTGACATTGACAGATGATAACGTGTTGGCCAGCAATAGGCAATGTGTTGCATCTTTGTCTTTGTCGCAGTGAATGAATTATGCCCATGGAGTGAACTCAGAGGAGGGAGGACATGACATCATGTCGTAGCAACAGTTAGTGCGCTCTGATAACATTCCAAGGGCAAGAATCAAGGTTGCAAGCTACAAAGAATGCTCTATGGACTAAGTTGCGACAGGTGCACACGGTTCTCGACTAAGCTGAACCCATCTGGCTAGTCAAATTGGTTATTACGACTTGTAGTGCTATATCAGAGAGTCGGTAGACTCTCTATGTAGGGATGGCGCCGACAAGCAATATATGCAATACTAAGCAAAAGCCGTATAACTTCACCACAAACACGCTAAAAGCTTATTTAAGCGCCCAGGCTTCCTCTTTGAGTGGTTCTGTGATCAGCAAGACTCATATAAGTGGCCAAAAGTCACGCGGAAGACACCCAGCAGCTAAACGCAAAGTGTGCGGTCATGAAAGTGCCATTTTTCGTATTCTTCTTTCTTTCTTTCTTTCTTGTTAAGACCACTATGTTCAACAACGATATCTCGCAAACGGTACTCACCGTCATTTTAGCACGAAACTGATGCTTATCACAGCGTGGAGCTCTACGACCACTCAGCGTCTTCATAGCTTCAAATTCACCCTGGTCAACAAAAGCCATTCACAACACTCTGAGGCTGCTGTCCGTTGCTTAGGACGCCATTTTTGATTTTGTACGCATGCGCACACGAAGTTCGTTCCCAGACCAAAGACCACAGTCATTGGTCTGGAAGCGAGACTAGTACACAGGCGAAATGGCCAGCGGGCAGTACGCATGGCTGGCACGGTCTTTTCCCCCCGCGGCATTGGGCAAGGCTTATGAACACCACGTAGGTAAGGCGCTACCTACTTGTAGCTACACTAAAAATAGCCTACTCACAGCTTTAGTGAACTGTAAAGCTAGCATGGTAAGTTGTCAGTATGATAGTTTTCTGTGCTGCAGCTGGTCAGTCGTCATGTGATTGACAACTGAATCATGAAATTGATTTCACAAAATTTGCTAGGGAGAGAAGTTGGCCCTTCACCAGGTTCTAGCTGGCTATATTACACATTATTATTACATGCCTGGAACTACTACTATTTAATACTGTCAACGCCGTTTCAAGTTCTGGTGTTGTGGTTACAATTGAAATATTCTTCTTAGGCTTAGGTCTAACTGTAACTGAGATTAACATGAAAAAAGTACAGAAACAAGACTTAAAAAACATTAAAAGATGTAGGGATGGCATGCCAAAAAGTATGCAAACAAGGTTGGGATAATGCATGAAAGCAAAGGTCAACATATTGGCAAAGCCCCATCCCAACCTTGTTTGCATACTTTTTGGCATGCCATCCCTACATCTTTTTACAAGTCTTGTAATAATTTAGGCACTGGAACTGGTCTGGCTGGTCTGGCTATGGCCGGATAATTTTTTTCAGCTGACTTGCCCAACTCCGTGCTATTTATGCTCGTCTTGTGTGTGTTCTTGTGTGCGTTTTTGTTCCCAGACTAAATTCTTGTAAATTAGCTGTATATAGTTGTGGTCATGTAGAACAGTACACCTTCAGGTTTGAAGTACCAAGGTAGATCTATAATAGTAGAGTCTAGTAGAGTCTAGTAGAGCCATGATTGCAGTGTAGCTACCTGTTTTAAGTTCGACAAGAGCTTTTCCTCACTGCCAAAAAGTAGGTCTAAAAATCAGTTTCCCCATGCGTTTTACACAATAGCCTGACACTCCTCAACAGTGGCCCTGTATTGGTATGTTTTCTGTGCAGGTCACCATATATTTGTGTAGTCCATGTGTACATTTGCTGTTTATGACTGATACAAGTAACCATCCAGGGTGGTTGGGGAGACATCTACCATAGTACTCAACACTTCGATGTATCAACATGTATGCTTTGACAGTGTAGTTTGTTTAGAATGTACAGTCATCTATTTTACGCACATCAGTCAGGACACTAACTGAATGTTTTCATCACTTCCTCATTATGAGCATAGTTCGTACTGGATTTTGTCTTGCATGGTTGAGTGCTGCAGTGCAATTTTGACCTCAACTAACTTGGCAAGGTGCCCAGCCAACTGTTAACATTTGTCTCACAAAGTTGGGTGCTTGTACTACTGTAATAATTACCAAATTGTAGATGAAAAGTATTTTTTTGAAGTATCAAGTGCCTCACAAAGATCAATAGTGTAATGAAGGAGATTTTACAGACTCCAAGAAATCCTAGAAATATGCGTATGCAAACAGTGTGTACTAGGCTCCCTCTTTCTCTGCCAGCACAAGAGCCTGGGATCAAGGCTAATTTATGATTGGACTCATACCGCGAAATATTATTCGTCTTTGCTACACTGCACGTGTGCACATGCGCCAGCCGTGACCGCGAAAATTTAATCCGTGAATTACGCAATGGTACATCCGCGAATATTTTCGACCGCGAAAATTTCCTGTCTTACGAAGGGCCGTAGCCATAAAATTTGGAGTGGTCAGGTGAGTGGTGCGTGCGTAAGCGCGCAACAGCTAGGGGTGTCCGGGGGCATGCTCCCCCCAGAAAATTTTTTGGAATTTAGAGGCCATGAGGTTGCTTCTGAGACCATTTTTGGACCAAAACGATGCTTCTCGGAGGCCAGACGACAGAGTTTTACTTGCATGATCATCTACCCTTTCTGCCCGTTGCACCATATAGCACTGCATGGTTTCGGCTTTCCGATTGTTCGCTAATCTCACAAGCCACACCCTTCGCAGATCATTCGGTTGGAAGAACGGAAAATTGTTGGAAGACTCGGTCTTTCGCACTGTTCGCAGCCATCTCGTATTATGTTGCAACATGTCACCACGCTTTGTGCGTGCCATGGGCGTTTGCCGAGCATTGGCCCTATTTGGCGACGCCAAGCAAGCCATGGGTGAGGGAAAAAGTGGTCCGGTTAAAACCGGACTAACCGGACCGGTGGCTACGGCCCTGAATTTAATTATTATTACGGTATGTAGAGATTTCTTAGACTAACGGGTATTTCATTGTCACGTAAAGTAACTGTAGTTACAAACTATTTATATATCTGCAGCTGCAGTTTGCAACGACACTGATATTCGGTTGGTGGGAGGAAGGAATGAGTTGGAGGGTCGAGTGGAGGTGTGCCACCAGGGACATTTTGGGACAGTGTGTGATTTTGAATGGGATATACGCAATGCAGAAGTTGTGTGCAGACAGCTTGGTTTCAACACAGAATGTAAATCACTGAACATCCCAAACCTGTAGATATATGTTTACTATAAGAGATTACTATATAACTTGCAGATGCAGCACCAATCAACTATGATAGCCACATCTTTAATCTTTCAACTGGACCTATCTTCCTGGATGATGTGGGTTGCAGGGGGCCTGAAGCAAGCCTATTTCGTTGCACTAAAAATGAAATTGGTAACGCAAAATGTGGTCACAGAAATGATGCTGGAGCTATCTGTCTTCAAGGTGATGCTGATGTTTTATATATAGCTACATAGCTAGCATAGCAGATTGCCACTAAGATACCACAGCAACCCCCAAGCAGATGATTCAGATTGATATCAATGGCCTCCAGCTGCTATGAACTAGCAGTCTATTTGTTTTCACCAACACATGCAATTTAAGTGCAGTTAAAACATAAATATTTTGCCTTACATCTGCAGTTGGAATTTGCAACAACACTGATATTCGGTTGGTGGGAGGAAGGAGCAATTTAGAAGGTCGAGTGGAGGTGTGCTTCCAGGGACAGTGGGGGACTGTGTGTGATGACTCCTGGGATTTCAGAAATGCAATGGTTGTCTGTAGACAACTCGGACTCAACACAGAGAGTAAATTACTGCAAGATTTGAAAAAATTTTGCTATAGCTCAGCTACTGCAGGGCAGGGTTTACATCATGAAGTTGCAAACTCTAATAGCATTTTAGTTACTCTTCTAGCCTTTTCCCCAGACTTTTCCACTGCCACATACAATATGAAGGAGAGCCTGGCAGGCAGGAGGTAGACATGCATATAACGTAGCTGCCTGTAGACATGCTTGGTCTCTTACCTCAGTGTGTTATCAACTGGACATCCCAGATCTCAATTTTCTATAATGCATTACGATCATGCAGCACTGCAAGCAATCTTGACTATATATAGTTATAGTTATGATAATAACAGTATGCTCACAAAGAGATGCTTCACTTTATTCACAACTTGCAGATGCAGTATCAATCAATGCTTATAGTGGTGAATTTCCTCGTGGAACTGGACCTATCTTCTTGGATGATGTGCTCTGCGAAGGAGAGGAGTCAAACCTTATTAATAACTGCTATCACAATAGAATTAGTGTCCACAACTGTGATCACATGGAAGATGCGGGCGTGATCTGTTCACAGCGAGGTAGTGAACTGTGGTGTCACTTCTGAATCAAAGTGTTTGTAACTAAGCAGAAATGATGATCAGTCTTGGTAGAAGATAGCCGAATGATATATTATTATATTATTTAGTAATGTATTCTAATATTCATTTTGGATATAGTTGATCATGGAGTGAATGCCGGAATGGTAATTACCAACAATTATGCTAGTACATCATGCAACATATCTAACTATGCATCTGAGTATCTATAAAATCATGTAGTTGTTATTCACAATGTGTTCTAACGGCATTCAGCTGAATGCGTTAATGGAACAGTTCGACTGGTTGGTGGTATATCAGAAGAGAATGGCCGTGTGGAGTTCTGCTACCGAGGGATATGGGGTACAGTGTGTGATGACTCTTGGGACAACAATGATGCAACAGTGGTGTGCAGACAGCTTGGTCATAGTACAGTTGGTGAGTTTCATGTTGAAATATTTAAAGCAAATGGAGTTTGTATAGGAGTTGGCCAGAGTGGCCCGTGCAAGTCTACTTAATGCTAATAGCAAAACCTGTCTGACAAAATGAACTAGAGTAGCAACTAGAGGAAGAGTGAAGGAACAAAAATGTAATACAAAACAATGTTACACTTACAAAAAATATACATGTAAATTTAAGTCTGACATCAAATTCTAATTCTTGTGTTGTGACATGTTCACCACGTAATAATACAGAATCATCTGCAACACAGTTCCCTCACTTTGGGCCCGGCGAGCATTTTATTGTCTTGAATGGTGTCACCTGCAATGGAAATGAAGCAAACCTCACTCAATGTCGGTACAATGGGTCTGGAGCTGGCAACTGTGAACCCAGTCATGCTGCTGGGATTTTCTGCAATGCTGGTAAGTCAGTGCAGCAAACTATCTTGTGGCACAGCACTGCATGGACATACTGTACATGTACCCTCAGTCAATAATATTGTTTTTATATGTAATTGAAGTCGATATAGTCAGTACAACAGTGTCAACATTGTTCCTGCATTTAGGGAGAGTTGAAAGGTGCACTGTTGATGTGGAAACTGCACCTCTCAATGCCTCACAGACTAGAGCAAGCATACAACAGTAAGTACTGCAACAACTTTTAGGACTGCCAGTGCCAGCTAGCTACCATTGTTTGTTTGCTGTATTCCTTCACTCACCTTCAGGTTCGGGTCATGTGAGCAGTATGAGCAAGCATCAGACTTGTGTAATGCCTTCATCAGTAAAACTGACTATGTGTACATTCTGAACACAATGACACAGTCTCAAATAGCAACCACTCTTAGCAGGATTCCTACCACAAATATCTCGGCTACTGCAGAATGCCGAGACAATGTTCTGAGAATAATATGCCGCAACTTCTTTGTCCCTTGTGGCAGAAACGGCACCATCTATCCTCCCACTTCCATTTGTCGAGAAGAGTGTTCATATGTCAGAGACACTTGCCAGACATTCTGGAACCAAGCATTTGAAGCTATAGAATCAGAGTTGGGAAGAGTCAACTGTGAGACTCCAGGGTCAGCTCTTTCACCTCTCCCTAGCTGTTGTACTGGTGCTGGTGTCAGCACACTCACTACAAGTGAGTGTATTTGTATAATCACTGACTTCATGGCTATATTAGCTATATTCACTCACTACAAGTGAGTGTATATAGCTAATATAGCCATGCTGACTATGTACCTCTAGCTTCCTCAACATTTGAAGCTGATTCAGCAATTCTTTTCGTAATTCTACATGTAAGTTTACTCATACAATGCTTGGCAGCCACCATATAGCTAATGATGGAGTTGGATCTTGTACCAGCCGTGTCAGCATATTGCTTCACACATTTCTATAGTGATACAGATACAATCGACTGACATCACTCCCATATTCATACAGGCATGCCAACTAGCTCAACAGCTCTTTCACCTGAAGCAACTGCTTCCGGAGTTTCTGCCGCCATTATTGGAGGGGCAATGGGGAGCGCTCTGATACTCATCATCCTACTACTAGTGGTGGTGTTCATTATAGCTGCTGTGGTGGTACAGAAGAAGAAGGCAGCAGTTCGGAGTTTCCACCTTGAAGTCCTTGCAAGGTAGGTGACTGCTGTGCATGTCATGTGCAAGTGACATGTGAGTCACATGCAAAGGATTGCATGCCACACCAACTGTGATGCACTTATTGCACACAGGCAACAGTCCACCCTGGTATTTAGCCTGCTTAGCTGTCTAGGTAGGTGGAAATGTCTTTCCACCTGCAGTTGGGAGGGACTACACTGCCCCTGAATGACAAACGCTACATGCCTGTTTATACTGGATACAAACCCTCATCATTGCATAATGTCTGTAAAATTACCTCTTTTATATTGCAAGTCCATGTACAAAGACAAGCAAGACTGCTATAAGAACTAGAGATAACCGGTGGAGTACTCACTCCCCACACTTACACCTTGAAACCATACCCAAAGAGAACAGGAAGCATAGTAGTATGGGGTGGATGTGACCAGTCTCACTCACAGGCTCATAGCTACCCAGATAAAAATTTTGCTGTCTATATACATTATAGGTACAAGAACGATCCAGAGATTCCTATAAGTAAAATGAAATAGAGCAACTTTGGCCACTTTCAGGTGTACATTCATGTATCATCAAGTGCAAGATTTAAATCATGGCTGCCATGTATGAATTTATCATTCTAAATTGCCTGTTTGGACTGGCAGAATATAAATTGGACTGCCAGGTAGACTGCTTAACCTGCATGTATAGGGAAAAAATGCTGACTGGCTACAGTTAGGTAAATTTCTGCATGATTTTCCATTCTACAGATTGCATGCCATGGTTGATATTATAACACACTGTACACATCTTCTCTTTTTTCCTCGCTTCATGTCTAAAGCACTCATACTCCTGCTGGTCTTGAGAGTGGAAGAACCTCCCTGAAAGTTGGGAATCTATATAGTGAGACCATAGATCATTATTCAGCTATAAGTAGCATAGCCAGAAGCATTTGTGTCCCTAGTAAATGTTCCCAGCTGTAGCAAATTAGCAATGATGTGTAACAATTCCAGTGAATGAAATTTATTCATGTCACTTGCACAACTCACCCGAATTCTGTCCTCATTTGACACAATTTCTACTTCCTATAGCTAGTCAGGAATGTTACTGTAGTACGTATAGTATTGCTACAACTCTAGTCATGTGAACACTGCACATGGTACCGTTTTATTCATACGCATTCTGCTACCCCCGATATTTGTAAACCATGTCATCTACGACTATGTGCCAATCACTGCTCAGCCCTGTAACCATACAAGCCTTCTTTGAACTTCCCAGTTTTGACAGTCCTATGGAGTAAAGTCCAATGCTACTATGTTTCTATACATATAAAATCCTTGTGTCTTTACAACATTCCTTAGCTACATCATGTCAACTGAGAAGTTTGTTCTCAGAATATTCATCCCTTTTATGAGGATGATGTGTTCGCATTTCTACACAGGCAACCAAGACCCTGCTTCACTGCTACACCCACCAGCAAAATTACATCGAGTAAGCTCCAGCTATGTTCGGCAACTCTCTGAGCAGATGCTGATCTCCCATCAGAATATCAAGCTGTTGAAATGTATTGGCCAAGGTAGGTGTTTTAGGTTAATGCACATGACATTGTGTTGTTGCAACTATTGTACTTGGCAATGTAGTCTTATTTAGCAACTACAGTTGTATGACTAGGTTTACTTTCAAGTTAGTTGTGCTATAGTCTTCGGGGAATTTCTCTTTCTGATCATCTGGGCTGCAGAGGGTGTTGTGTGTGGTATTGAGGGCAAACTTCATGGTGTTCGATGCTAAGGCCTGGACTGCTTTGCCCACACTGCTGCTGTGTCTGAGGTGGTTGCACAGAGCATCTCTCCCAGTTTCAACCTGCTAGCCTCTGACTGTACTCCAGATTTTTTGCCTTCCTTTTAGCAGCTGCAGCTAGGGCTTTCCTGGTGCAGCAAGGATCTTCAGCCAGTGCATCTCGAACCACTGCGGGCTTGAAGATCTTTCGGGTCAGCTAGTCTTCCTTCAGTAGGTGCTTCTCAGCTAGGAGGCATAAATGTCACTATCTCCACATTGTGTTACCTTATACAGTTGTGCTGTGAGAAATGTTGTGGTTCAGTGTAATTGTTTCTCCATACCCATCCACTTGCAGGGGAGTTTGGTGTTGTGTACAAGGCTCAGCTTACTGAAAAGGGTACACATCCTTCTGTTGCAGTGAAAACTTTAAAAGGTTAGCAGATAGCTAGCAGTTGTGAGCCAAGGATTTAAGCTATTAATGCAGTATAAAGGATGAAGGACTTTGATTATGCTGTTTAGGGTTCTTTGATCAGAATGAGATCAACAAGATCATGGAGGAAAGTGTGAAGATGAAACAATTCAACCACCCCAATGTCATGACCCTCATTGGTGTCTGCCTAAATGCTGGCCCTGCTCCCTATATTGTTATGCCTTTTATGGCCAATGGCAGTCTGCTGTCCTACCTAAGAAAGGAGAGACCAAACCTCCTTTTGGATGAAACTGCTGATGAAGACTCAGTGAGAGTATATTGTATGGAGGATTGTATTTTCAGTGATGGCATTATACCGGTATACACAAAATAAACAACTGCCTTGGATTGTGTAGTCACATGTTAGCCCCCAATTTATATGTAGAAATGATTATATGTGCCCATTAAATGTTGGAACTCCCCACTTGACCCAACAACATTAGAAGCATTTTCATAAAATGCATGCTTCATGCATATATCATCCAAGCATGCCCTCTTTATGCATTTTTGGATAACTGTTACACTGCAGGTACTTGAACTGAAGAAACGTCTGACTGTGATGTGTTCCCAGATAGCCAGTGGCATGGAGTACCTCACCAAGGAGAGCTTTATCCACAGAGATCTAGCTACAAGAAACTGCATGTAGGGTACACCTCTAAATTTAGAACCACTAGTATTACTGTAATAGCTATTGTATGCAGAAACTGCATGTAGATTGCTTCTCTGCCGGCTGTGCGTAGGATCTGTGTTCAAGTATAACAGTTACAGCTACAAACCATTGCACCTGTATTCGTATAGCCCAAATTGCTTCTAGGATCACCTGCCAGGTTTTTATAACCTACAGTATGATTGTACTGTAAGTGCCCTTTCTGTCTCTCAAGTATAGTATAATTCATAAGCTGCAGTAGGGTAGTATGCCTACTTGCCTATAGCCTACCTTTATACTAGGACTTGAGGCTAACTGCATTATATTAGTATACTGCAGGATGGGCATATTTCAGCTGCTCCGTGAAACTCCATACTTGTGTACATCTTACGGACCCTCTAGTCAAGTTTTTACTCCCATTGCAAAGAGAACAAGGTCTAAAGTTAATACTTAGCTAAATCTACTACACCTATGTATTGGTGTGTTCTATATGCAATAATAATAAACCACCAGTGACTCAACTCAAATAACTTATCAAAACAAAAATGAGAGTCCTTTTTTTAACATAACTGCAGCAGTATGCAAAATTTTCAATGTATGTTACAATCTTGGGGAGTTTTATGCAGTGGTATAATGTTGATATTTTGTAGGATTGATGCCCACTTTGTGATCAAGATAGCAGACTTTGGTCTCTCAGAGGATGTGTATGCCAGGAACTACTTCCGACAGGGACAGGGGCCCTCAGTGAAGCTGCCTGTCAAGTGGATGGCTCCCGAGAGTCTGCAGGATGGGATCTTCTCTCACAAGACAGATGTGGTCAGTGTGCAATCATTAAACGGTGGTAGGTCAAGGGAAGCTTAGTTCACCTATTAAGTTGTTAGTAAACTTGCAGAGCTGAATGCTGTTATTTCACTGTTCCACGCAGTGGTCATTTGGAGTCACCTGCTGGGAGATCTTTAGTGGCGGTGTGAACCCCTACCCTGGAGTGGACCCTCCTGCCCTAGTGCAGCTATTGAAGAATGGACACAGACTCAGCAAACCTGATAACTCAGCATGCCCTGAAGAAATGTGAGCTTGTAGCTTATTGCACCCAAAGTAGCTGAGAGTACTGTAATGAAACCAAGTAGCGGTAAGTACCGTAGAGTGGGAAATTTTCGCTGGGTGCACATTTTCACGGACAAAGCTGCAAAGGTCAAGAGGCATTTTCACACAATTTTGCAGTCCTACATGAGAATAGACATGGTATCCCAAAGATAGCCACTGCTGTGGACAGCTAGTATGACATGCAGAAGTCTGATTGGTTAATAATGTTCCATATTGCTCACAATAGTTACTGTACTTTGTTCATAGCACAAAATTGGGTGCTATAGCTACAGCTAGTACATTAATTTTGCTTTCTGCTGGCAACACAGGTATTCCATCATGCTCAAATGCTGGAACAGTGACCCAAATGAAAGACCCTCCTTCTCAGCCCTCGTGAACTCCATCGCTGGGTTTGCAGAGAAGACAGCTGGCTACTTGGACGTCAGTAACTACAACCCCTTTGAAGCAAACATCACCACTGCCACCACAGATGAAGAGAACTGTGACGTACAAACAGAAGAGGAATGCAACACTAATGTTGGTGTTCCCTTGGACAATCCTCCAGTTGAAATCAATGTGCAGTGCCCCTCTGAAGATAAAAGCCCCCACGATGATTCACTTGTGTGACAATTATTGCATGTGACAGCTTTACTGTTGGAACTTGATCCTGTAATTAATACTGCATTTTTAAGACCTTTTGTAAATACTCTTTTGTATACCATATTTGATATTTTGAACATGGAATTTGCCTACATGACAATTTTGTTCTTCATTTCGCATCCTAAATTGTAATTGAATTGAATCAGTTTTGCATAATTTTTTTATCATGCAACAAATGTGCATTATTACACTACAGCATTTCGCCATTAATGATGTGAGTTAAAATACACTAATACATGTATTTGCGTAGTTAGACTATTGTAAATGTTCAGTATGTATAACGTAAGACGTCTTAGGCGGCGCGAAAAACACATACGACGATCAAAGCTTGCCGAAGCCATGAGCTCTAAGGATGTTAATAGTTTTTGGTCTCAAGTAAGGAGAATAAACTCAAGCAATTCTTCCTCTTCATCATCTGTTGTTGATTCTGTGAGTGGTGCACCGCACATTGCCAATGTTTTCTCTGCCAAACTTGAATCCCTTTTGAACTCCCGTTCAACTAGGGCCCGTGAGGAACTTCTGTCCTCTTTAGATGTTTGTGATGATGATCTTCAGTCTTTTCAGTTTTCACGAGACTGTGTTGTCTCTGCACTCTCTCATCTTAAGCCAGGCAAGCATGACGGAAGTCCTCTATCCTCCGATCATGTTATTAAGGCTTCCCCAGTGTTAGTCACAATTTTACCTCCTCTTTTTACAGCTTTTGTTCGCCATTCATACCTCCCACCCAACCTCAGAAACTGTATCCTTAAACCGATTCCCAAGCCACATAAAGATCCTACCTTATGTGATAGTTATCGACCCATTGCCCTTGCCCTAACATTGAGTAAAATCCTGGAATGGTGTATCCTTTTACAATATTCTGAATATTTTGCGACTTCCCCACTTCAGTTTGGGTTTAAGAAGCATATGTCTACCGCACTCTGTACTGGCTTAGTTAAGAACATATCAGCACACTACATGTCTCACGGCTCCTCTGTCTTTGCTTGTCTGTTAGATGCCAGCAAAGCATTTGATCTTGTTGATCATTCGTTGCTGTTTCAGCAGCTACTACAACGAAGGACTCCCAGTTTTTTAGTTCGCTTCCTCATCAGCTGGTATAGCTCTCAATCTTGTAGTGTTTCTTGGGATGGTGCCAGCTCTGATTCTTTTAATGTTTCTAACGGCATTTGTCAGGGAGGAGTTCTGTCCCCTGTGTTGTTTACTATATACATGGATATCTTATTGAATAAGCTTAAAGAGTGTGGAGTTGGCTGTTACTGGGATGGTTTGTTTGTTGGCGCTCTCTGTTATGCTGATGATTTGATCTTGTTAGCTCCGTGTCCTTCTGCTTTACGCACTATGCTCAGTCTATGTGAGTCCTTTTCCAATTCCTATGGTCTCAAATTCAATGCTGGTAAAACTCAACTCATTCGTTTTGGTTTATCTCCTTCTGACAAGTGTACAACTGCTATCTATTTTTGTGGTGAACTTTTAGCGTTCCTCAATTCTGTCTGTCATCTAGGTCACATTCTGTCTTACAATCTCTCAGACAACGATGATATTGTTTTTAAGTCCCGGGACTTGCTTAAAAAGGCTAATCTTTATGTTCTGCAACTTTAAGTTCTGCAATCCTCACACCTTAACGTTTCTGTTTTGCTCATATTGTCTCTCCTTGTATGGATGCTCTCTGTGGCGGCTAGACTCCCCATCTATGAACCTGATTGAAGTTGCCTTCAATAATATTTTGAGGCGTATTTGGAAACTTCCGTCTAATTCTCATACTAGAATAGTTCATAGTACTGCCAGTCTGTTGAGTCTCTTCAACGTTGTCTTGGCTCGTTCTTTCTCCTTGTTATCTTCTGCTCTGTCCTGTCCTTCGTTCCCCGTTTCTTTTATCTATCGTGTTTCTTCCAACCTTGTGTATACTCCGTGTGGGTTCAACCGTCTCTGTGGACATAACTATAAGAAGACTTATTATCCTGAAGACCTTTTATGCATGGACTAAGCTTTACACTAAAGTTATGAGCTGAATTTCTGGTATTTATAGGTGCCGTTTATGCATCCCTTACCTGAAGCGACCTCAACCACCGTCGTGATCGAGGGGTCCGTCACGAAAGAAATCTCGTACACTGTCGTCAGAAGTCCAAACTGAAATCTAGAAATCCAAACTGAAATCCAGAAATCCACTGTGAAATCCAGAAACCCATTCCGAAATCTAGAAATCCAATCTGAAATCCGGAAATCCACTCTAAAATCCGGATATCCAATTCAGCATTCTATTAAAATGCTCCGCAAATATACATTAATTACACTACACGGAAGTACACGTGTACCGATTTTCTATGACGTAATAGAATGTCACCACAATGAATGACCTTTGTACCCGGCCGATCTTCGGTCGGGTACAAAGGTCATTCTTCCGAAGTGATGTAATTGCATTTGTCAGAGATGTATTATGTAGAGATGTCCACAAACATGCAGTATGCGTATGGATTTGTATGACAGTCAACGAACACGCTTATGCGTATGAATATGTATAACAATCAACGAACATGAACGCAGTATGCGCATGTATACGTATATGTATGACAATCAACGAACACACTGCCTATGCGCTATATGTAGCGGAGGTGACATTGTATTCTGTTAGCATATAGGCTGAGAGGATTGCGGTTGGTGATTGTTCATGAGTATATTTTAGCTGTGTGTAGTTATATGTAGTTTGCATTGTTTCAAGCTAGGTTTTCCCGGGAATTTGCGCGAATTTCCATTGCCGGCGTTATACGGCGGCAATGGAAATTCGCGCAAACTCCCGGCAAACCAAGCTTGGAACAACAGTTGCACTATTGCAAACTACATATGAGCAAGAAGCTGTGTGAATGGGGAGGCCAAAAACGCAAACCCTCCGTTTGTGCAATGAACGCACAAAGCGGTACGAGCTTGCTAATGCTTCTGCCTCCACCACCGGCATTATACGGCGATGGTGTAGGAGGAACAATTTGAAAGCTCGTATCACTTTGTGCGTTGGTTGCACAAACGGAGGGTTTGCGTTTTTGGCCTCCCCATTCCCACAGCTTCTTGCTCATATGTAGTTTGCAATAGTGCAACTATTTTTCTCGGGTAGAGTTTGCTGGAAATTTGCGCGAATTTCCATTGCCGTCATTATACGGCGATGGTGTCGGAGGAACAATTTGCAAGCTCGTATCACTTTGTGCGTTGGTTGCACAAACGACACAGCTTCGTGCTCATATCTAGTTTGCATTAGTGCAACTATTGTTCCAAGCTAGGGTTTGCCGGGTATTTGCGCGAATTTCCATTGCTGGCATTATACGGCGATGGTGGAGGCGGAACAATTTGCAAGCTCGTACCGCTTTGTGCATTGATTGCACAAACGGAGGGTTTGCGTTTTCAGCCTCCCCATTCACACAGCTTCTTCCCTATTGGTAGTTTGCAAAAGTGCAACGACTGTTCCGGGGTACGGTTTGCTGGGAAATTGCGGAAATTTCCATTGCCGCCATTATACGGCGATGGTGGAAGCGGAACAATTTGTAAGCTCGTACCGCTTTGTGCATTGATTGCACAAACGGAGGGTTTGCGTTTTCGACTTCCCCATTCCCACAGCTTCTTGCTCATATGTAGTTTGCATTAGTGCAACTTTTGTTCCAAGCTAGGGCATGCCGGGTATTTGCGCGAATTTCCATTGCCGGCATTATACGGCGATGGTGGAGGCGGAACAATTTGCACGCTCGTACCGCTTTGTGCATTGATTGCACAAACGGAGGGTTTGCGTTTTTGGCCTCCCCATTCACATAGCTTCTTGCTCATATGTAGTTTGCATTAGTGCAACTATTGTTCCAAGCTAGGGTATGCCAGGTATTTGCGTGAATTTCCATTGCCGGAATATACGGCGATGGTGGTAGCGGAACAATTTGCAAGCTCGTACCGCTTTGTGCATTGATTGCACAAACGGAGGGTTTGCGTTTTGGCCTCCCCATTTACGCAGCTTCTGGCTCATATGAAGTTTGCATTAGTGCAATTATTGTTCCAAGCTAGGGCATGCCGGGTATTTGCGCGAATTTCCATTGCCGGCATTATACGGCGATGGTGGATGCGGAATAATTTGGAAGCTCGTACCGCTTCGTGCATTGATTGCACAAACGGAGGGTTTGCGTTTTTGGCCTCCCCATTTACACAGCTTCTTCCTCATATGTAGTTTGCATTAGTGCAACTATTGTTCGAAGCTAGGATATGCCGGGTATTTGCGCGAATTTCCATTGCCGGCATTATACGGCGATGGTGGAAGCGGAACAATTTGCAAGCTCGTAACGCTTTGTGCGTTGATTGCACAAACGGAGGGTTTGCGTTTTTGGCCTTGAAGCTATGGGCAGGAAGAGTTTAAAAATGTAAACCCTTTGTCGGTCCAAAAGGCTCACAAAGCTGTACGGGCCGGCCGATGTCTCCGTCCACTGTAGCGCAGTATAGTGCCGTCATTGGAAATTTGCGTAAATTCGCGACTCTTTCTAGCACGGTACAAAGGCTGCACTAATGCAAGGTGCCTATTATCAAGAGGCTACGGGCATGAAGAGTTTAAAAATGTAAACCCTTTCTCAGTGCAAAAGGCGCACAATGAAGTACGGGCCGGCCAATATCTCCGTCCCTTGCAGCGCCGTATAGTGCCGTAAATGGAAATTCGCATATACTCGCGACTCTTCCTAGCTGGTTACAAAGGTTGCACTAATGCAAGGTGCATATTATAAAGAAGCTATGGTCATGAAGAGTTTAAAAATGTGAATCCTTTCTCGGTGTAAAAGGCGCACAAAGCTGTACGGGTCGGCCAAAATATCCGTCCCCTGCAGCGCCGTATAGTGCCGTCATTGGAAATTCGCGTAAATTCGCGACTCTTCATAGCACGGTACAAAGGCTGCACTAATGCAAAGTGCATATTATCAAGAAGCTATGGGCATGAAGAGTTTAAAAATGTTTGCCCTTTCTCGGTACAAAAGGCGCACAAATCTGTACGGGCCGGGCAATATCTCCGTCCCCTGCAGCGCCGTATAGTGCCTTCAATGGAAATTTGTGTAAATTTGCAAATCTTCCTAGCCCGGTACAAAGGTTGCACTAATGTAAGTTGCATATTATCAAGAAGCTATGGGCATGAAGAGTTTATAAATGTAAACCCTTTCTCGGTGCAAAAAGGCGCACAAAGCTGTACGGGCCTGCCAATATCACTGTCCCCTGCGGCACAGTAAAGTGCCGTCAATGGAAATTCGCGTACATTCGCGACTCTTCCTAGCTCGGTACAGAGGTTGCACTAGTGCAAGATCCGTACTATCAAGAAGCTATGGGCTTGGAGAGTTTAAAAATGAAAACCCTTTTTCGGTGCAAAAGGCGCACCAAGCTGTACGGGCCTGCCAGTATCGCCGTCCCCTGCGGCGCAGTATAGTGCCGTCAATGGAAATTCGCGTACATTCGCGACTCTTCCTAGCTCGGTACAAAGGTTGCACTAGTGCAAGATCCATACTATCAAGAAGCTATGGGCATGCAGAGTTTAAAAATGAAAACCTTTTTCGGTGCAAAAGGCGCACCAAGCTGTACGGGCCTGCCAGTATCGCCGTCCTCTGCGGCGCAGTACAGTGCCGTCATTGGAAATTCGCGTACATTTGCGACTTATCCTAGCTCGGTACAAAGGTTGCACTAATGCAAGGTGCATATTATCATGAAGCTATCGGCAACCAGAGTTTATAAATGAAAACCCTTTTTCTGTGCAAAAGGCGTACCAAGCTGTACGGGCCTGCCAATATCACCGTCCCCTGCGGCGCACTATAGTGCCGTCCATGGAAATTCGCGTACATTCGCGACTCATCCTAGCTCGGTACAAAGGCTGCACTAATGCAAGGTGCATATTATCATGAAGCTATTGGCAACCAGAGTTTAAAAATGTAAACCCTTTCACGGTGCAAAAGGCGCACAAAGCTGTAAGGGCCTGCCAATTTCACCGTCCCATGCGGCGCAGTGTAGTGCCGTCATTGGAAATTCGCGTACATTCGCGACTCATCCTTGCTAGGTACAAAAGTTGCAATAATGCAAGGTGCACATTATCAAGAAACTATGGGCATGCAGAGTTTAAAAATATAAACCCTTTCACGGTGCAAAGGGCGCTCAAATCTGTACTGACCTGCCAATATCTCCGTCCCCTGCGGCGCAGTATAGTGCCGTCCATGGAAATTCGCGTACATTCGCTACTCATCCTACCTCGGTACAAAGGTGGCACTAATGCAAGGTGAATATTATCAAGATGCTATGGGCATGAAGAGGTTAAAAATGTAAACCCTTTCACGGTGCAAAAGGGGCACAAATCTGTACGGTCCTGCCAATATCACCGTCCCCTGCGGCGCAGTATAGTGCCGTCCATGGAAATTCGCGTACATTCGCGACTCATCCTAGCTCGGAACAGAGGTTGCACTAATGCAAGGTGCATATTACCAAGAAGCTATGGGCATGCAGAGTGTAAAAATGTAAACCCTTTCACGGTGCAAAAGGCGCACAAATCTGTACGGACCTGCCAATATCACCGTCCCCTGCGGCGCACTATAGTGCCGTCCATGGAAATTCGCGTACATTCGCGACTCACCTAGCTCGGCACAGAGGTTGCACTAATGCAAGGTGCATATTATCAAGAAGCTATGGGCATGCAGAGTTTAAAAATGTAAACCCTTTCACGGTGCAAAAGGCGCACAAATCTGTACGGACCTGCCAATATCACCGTCCCCTGCGGCGCACTATAGTTCCGTCCATGGAAATTCGCGTACATTCGCGACTCATCATAGCTCGGTACAAAGGTTGCACTAATGCAAGGTGAATATTATCAAGATGCTATGGGCATGCAGAGTTTAAAAATGTAAACCCTTTCACGGTGCAAAAGGCGCACAAAGCTGTACTGGCCTGCAAATATCACAGGCCCATGTCGCTCAGTATAGTTTCGTCAATGGAAAGTCGCGTACATTCGCTATTCATCCTAGCTCGGTACAAAGTGTGCACTAATGCAAGGTGAATATTATCAAGATGCTATGGGCATGCAGAGTTTAAAAATGTAAACCCTTTCACGGTGCAAAAGGCGCACAAAGCTGTACTGGCCTGCAAATATCACAGGCCCCTATCGCAGTATAGTGCCGTCAATGGAAATTCGCGTACATTCGCGACTCATCGTAGCTCGGTACAAAGGTTGCACTAATGCAAGGTGAATGTTTTCAAGAAGCTATGGACATGCAGAGTTTAAAAATGAAAACACTTTCTCGGTGCAAAAGGCGCACAAACCTGTACGGACCTGCCAATATTATCGGCCCCTGCGGCGCAGTATAGTGCCGTCAATGGAAATTCGCGTACATTCGCGACTCATCGTAGCTCGGTACAAAGGTTGCACTAATGCAAGGTGAATGTTATCAAGAAGCTATGGACATGCAGAGTTTAAAAATGAAAACACTTTCTCGGTGCAAAAGGCGCACAAACCTGTACGGACCTGCCAATATTATCGGCCCCTGCGGCGCAGTATAGTGCCGTCAATGGAAATTCGCGTACATTCGCGACTCTTCCTAGCTCGGTACAAAGGTTGCACTAATGCAAGGTGCATATTATCAAGAAACTATGGGCATGCAGAGTTTAAAAATGAAAACCCTTTCTCGGTGCAAAAGTTGCACCAAGCTGAACGGGCATGCCAATATCACAGTCCCCTCCGGCGCAGTATAGTGCCGTCAATGGAAATTCGCGTACGTTCGCGACTCATCCTAGCCGAGTCGGTACAATGGTTGCACTAATGCAAGATGAATATTATCAAGATGCTATGGGCTTGCAGAGTTTGAAAATGTAAACCCTTTCACGGTGCAAAAGGCGCACAAAGCTATACTGGTCTGCAAATATCACAGGCCTCTGTCGCGCAGTACAGTGCCGTCAATGGAAATTCGCGTTCATTCGCGACTCATCCTAGCTCGGTACAAAGGTTGCACTAATGCAAGGTGAATATTATCAAGAAGCTATGGGCATGCAGAGTTTAAAAATGAAAACACTTTCTCGGTGCAAAAGGCGCACAAAGCTGTAAAGGCCGGCAAATATCTCCTTTCCCTGCATCGCAGTATAGTGCCGTCAATGGAAATTCGCGTACATTCGCTACTCATCCTAGCTCGGTACAAAGGTTGCACTAATGCAAGGTGAATATTATCAAGATGCTAAGGGCATGCAGAGTTTAAAAATGTAAACCCTTTCACGGTGCAAATGGCGCGCAAAGCTGTACTGGCCTGCAAATATCACCTGCTCCTGCGGCGCAGTATAGTGCCGTCCATGGAAATTCGCGTACATTCGCGACTTTTCCTAGCTGGGTAGAAAGGTTGCACTAATGCAAGGTGAATATTATCAAGAAGCTATAGGCATGCAGAGTTTAAAAATGAAAACCCTTTCTCAGTGCAAAAGGCCCACAAATCTGTACGGACCTGCCAATGTCACCGTTCCCTGCGGCGCACTATAGTGCCGTCCATGGAAATTCGCGTACATTCGCGACTCACCCTAGCTCGGTACAAAGGTTGCACTTATGCAAGGTGCATATTATCAAGAATCTACGGGCATGCAGAGTTTAAAAATTTAAACCCTTTCACGGTTCAAAAGGCGCACCAAGCTGTACGGGCCTGCCAATATCACCGTCCCCTGCTGCGCAGTATAGTACCGTCATTGGATATTCGCGTACATTCTCGACTCATTCTACCTCGGTACAAAGGTTGCACTAATGCAAGGTGCATATTATCATGAAGCTATTGGCAACCAGAGTTTAAAAGTTAAAACCCTTTTTCGGTGCAAAAGGCGCACCAAGCTGTACGGGCCTGCCAATATCACCGTCCCCTGCTGCGCAGTATAGTACCGTCATTGGATATTCGCGTACATTCTCGACTCATCCTAGCTCGGTACAAAGGTTGCACTAATGCAAGGTGCATATTATCATGAAGCTATTGGCAACCAGAGTTTAAAAGTTAAAACCCTTTTTCGGTGCAAAAGGCGCACCAAGCTGTACGGGCCTGCCAATATCACCGTCCCCTGCGGCGCAGTACAGTGCCGTCATTGGAAATTCGCGTACATTCGCGACTCATTCTAGCTCGGTACAAAGGTTGTACTAATGCAAGGTGCATATTATCAAGAAGCTATGGGCATGCAGAGTTTAAAAATGTAAACCCTTTCACGGTGCAAAAGGCGCTCAAATCTGTACGGACCTGCCAATATCACCGTCCCATGCGGCGCACTATAGTTCCGTCCATGGAAATTCGCGTACATTCGCGACTCATTCTAGCTCGGTACAAAGGTTGCACTAATGCAAGGTGAATATTATCAAGATGCTATGGGCATGCAGAGTTTAAAAATGTAAACCCTTTCACGGTGCAAAAGGCGCACAAAGCTGTACTGGCCTGCAAATATCACAGGCCCCTGTCGCTCAGTATAGTTTCGTCAATGGAAAGTCGCGTACATTCGCTATTCATCCTAGCTCGGTACAAAGTGTGCACTAATGCAAGGTGAATATTATCAAGATGCTATGGGCATGCAGAGTTTAAAAATGTAAACCCTTTCACGGTGCAAAAGGCGCACAAAGCTGTACTGGCCTGCAAATATCACAGGCCCCTATCGCAGTATAGTGCCGTCAATGGAAATTCGCGTACATTCGCGACTCATCGTAGCTCGGTACAAAGGTTGCACTAATGCAAGGTGAATATTATCAAGAAGCTATGGACATGCAGAGCTTAAAAATGAAAACACTTTCTCGGTGCAAAAGGCGCACAAACCTGTACGGACCTGCCAATATTATCGGCCCCTGCGGCGCAGTATAGTGCCGTCAATGGAAATTCGCGTACATTCGCGACTCTTCCTAGCTCGGTACAAAGGTTGCACTAATGCAAGGTGCATATTATCAAGAAACTATGGGCATGCAGAGTTTAAAAATGAAAACCCTTTCTCGGTGCAAAAGTTGCACCAAGCTGAACGGGCATGCCAATATCACAGTCCCCTCCGGCGCAGTATAGTGCCGTCAATGGAAATTCGCGTACGTTCGCGACTCATCCTAGCCGAGTCGGTACAATGGTTTCACTAATGCAAGATGAATATTATCAAGATGCTATGGGCTTGCAGAGTTTGAAAATGTAAACCCTTTCACGGTGCAAAAGGCGCACAAAGCTATACTGGTCTGCAAATATCACAGGCCTCTGTCGCGCAGTACAGTGCCGTCAATGGAAATTCGCGTTCATTCGCGACTCATCCTAGCTCGGTACAAAGGTTGCACTAATGCAAGGTGAATATTATCAAGAAGCTATGGGCATGCAGAGTTTAAAAATGAAAACACTTTCTCGGTGCAAAAGGCGCACAAAGCTGTAAAGGCCGGCAAATATCTCCTTTCCCTGCATCGCAGTATAGTGCCGTCAATGGAAATTCGCGTACATTCGCTACTCATCTTAGCTCGGTACAAAGGTTGCACTAATGCAAGGTGAATATTATCAAGATGCTAAGGGCATGCAGAGTTTAAAAATGTAAACCCTTTCACGGTGCAAATGGCGCGCAAAGCTGTACTGGCCTGCAAATATCACCTGCTCCTGCGGCGCAGTATAGTGCCGTCCATGGAAATTCGCGTACATTCGCGACTTTTCCTAGCTGGGTAGAAAGGTTGCACTAATGCAAGGTGAATATTATCAAGAAGCTATAGGCATGCAGAGTTTGAAAATGAAAACCCTTTCTCAGTGCAAAAGGCCCACAAATCTGTACGGACCTGCCAATGTCACCGTTCCCTGCGGCGCACTATAGTGCCGTCCATGGAAATTCGCGTACATTCGCGACTCATCCTAGCTCGGTACAAAGGCTGCACTAATGCAAGGTGCATATTATCATGAAGCTATTGGCAACCAGAGTTTAAAAATGTAAACCCTTTCACGGTGCAAAAGGCGCACAAAGCTGAACGGGCCAGCCAATATCACCGTCCCCTGCGGCGCACTACAGTGCCGTCCATGGAAATTCGCGTACATTCGCGACTCATCCTAGCTCGGTACAAAGGTTTCACTAATGCAAGGTGCGCATTATCAGGAGCTATGGGCATGCAGAGTTGAAAAATTTAAACCCTTTCACGGTGCAAAAGGCGCACAAAGCTGTAAGGGCCTGCCAATTTCACCGTCCCCTGCGGCGCAGTGTAGTGCCGTCATTGGAAATTCGCGTACATTCGCGACTCATCCTTGCTAGGTACAAAAGTTGCAATAATGCAAGGTGCACATTATCAAGAAACTATGGGCATGCAGACGGTGCAAAGGGCGCTCAAATCTGTACTGACCTGCCAATATCTCCGTCCCCTGCGGCGCAGTATAGTGCCGTCCATGGAAATTCGCGTACATTCGCTACTCATCCTACCTCGGTACAAAGGTGGCACTAATGCAAGGTGAATATTATCAAGATGCTATGGGCATGAAGAGGTTAAAAATGTAAACCCTTTCACGGTGCAAAAGGGGCACAAATCTGTACGGTCCTGCCAATATCACCGTCCCCTGCGGCGCAGTATAGTGCCGTCCATGGAAATTCGCGTACATTCGCGACTCATCCTAGCACGGCACAGAGGTTGCACTAATGCAAGGTGCATATTATCAAGAAGCTATGGGCATGCAGAGTTTAAAAATGTAAACCCTTTCACGGTGCAAAAGGCGCACAAATCTGTACGGACCTGCCAATATCACCGTCCCCTGCGGCGCACTATAGTGCCGTCCATGGAAATTCGCGTACATTCGCGACTCATCCTAGCTCGGCACAGAGGTTGCACTAATGCAAGGTGCATATTATCAAGAAGCTATGGGCATGCAGAGTTTAAAAATGTAAACCCTTTCACGGTGCAAAAGGCGCTCAAATCTGTACGGACCTGCCAATATCACCGTCCCATGCGGCGCACTATAGTTCCGTCCATGGAAATTCGCGTACATTCGCGACTCATCCTAGCTCGGTACAAAGGTTGCACTAATGCAAGGTGAATATTATCAAGATGCTATGGGCATGCAGAGTTTAAAAATGTAAACCCTTTCACGGTGCAAAAGGCGCACAAAGCTGTACTGGCCTGCAAATATCACAGGCCCCTGTCGCTCAGTATAGTTTCGTCAATGGAAAGTCGCGTACATTCGCTATTCATCCTAGCTCGGTACAAAGTGTGCACTAATGCAAGGTGAATATTATCAAGATGCTATGGGCATGCAGAGTTTAAAAATGTAAACCCTTTCACGGTGCAAAAGGCGCACAAAGCTGTACTGGCCTGCAAATATCACAGGCCCCTATCGCAGTATAGTGCCGTCAATGGAAATTCGCGTACATTCGCGACTCATCGTAGCTCGGTACAAAGGTTGCACTAATGCAAGGTGAATGTTATCAAGAAGCTATGGACATGCAGAGTTTAAAAATGAAAACACTTTCTCGGTGCAAAAGGCGCACAAACCTGTACGGACCTGCCAATATTATCGGCCCCTGCGGCGCAGTATAGTGCCGTCAATGGAAATTCGCGTACATTCGCGACTCTTCCTAGCTCGGTACAAAGGTTGCACTAATGCAAGGTGCATATTATCAAGAAACTATGGGCATGCAGAGTTTAAAAATGAAAACCCTTTCTCGGTGCAAAAGTTGCACCGAGCTGAACGGGCATGCCAATATCACAGTCCCCTCCGGCGCAGTATAGTGCCGTCAATGGAAATTCGCGTACGTTCGCGACTCATCCTAGCCGAGTCGGTACAATGGTTTCACTAATGCAAGATGAATATTATCAAGATGCTATGGGCTTGCAGAGTTTGAAAATGTAAACCCTTTCACGGTGCAAAAGGCGCACAAAGCTATACTGGTCTGCAAATATCACAGGCCTCTGTCGCGCAGTACAGTGCCGTCAATGGAAATTCGCGTTCATTCGCGACTCATCCTAGCTCGGTACAAAGGTTGCACTAATGCAAGGTGAATATTATCAAGAAGCTATGGGCATGCAGAGTTTAAAAATGAAAACACTTTCTCGGTGCAAAAGGCGCACAAAGCTGTAAAGGCCGGCAAATATCTCCTTTCCCTGCATCGCAGTATAGTGCCGTCAATGGAAATTCGCGTACATTCGCTACTCATCCTAGCTCGGTACAAAGGTTGCACTAATGCAAGGTGAATATTATCAAGATGCTAAGGGCATGCAGAGTTTAAAAATGTAAACCCTTTCACGGTGCAAATGGCGCGCAAAGCTGTACTGGCCTGCAAATATCACCTGCTCCTGCGGCGCAGTATAGTGCCGTCCATGGAAATTCGCGTACATTCGCGACTTTTCCTAGCTGGGTAGAAAGGTTGCACTAATGCAAGGTGAATATTATCAAGAAGCTATAGGCATGCAGAGTTTAAAAATGAAAACCCTTTCTCAGTGCAAAAGGCCCACAAATCTGTACGGACCTGCCAATGTCACCGTTCCCTGCGGCGCACTATAGTGCCGTCCATGGAAATTCGCGTACATTCGCGACTCACCCTAGCTCGGTACAAAGGTTGCACTTATGCAAGGTGCATATTATCAAGAATCTACGGGCATGCAGAGTTTAAAAATTTAAACCCTTTCACGGTTCAAAAGGCGCACCAAGCTGTACGGGCCTGCCAATATCACCGTCCCCTGCTGCGCAGTATAGTACCGTCATTGGATATTCGCGTACATTCTCGACTCATTCTAGCTCGGTACAAAGGTTGCACTAATGCAAGGTGCATATTATCATGAAGCTATTGGCAACCAGAGTTTAAAAGTTAAAACCCTTTTTCGGTGCAAAAGGCGCACCAAGCTGTACGGGCCTGCCAATATCACCGTCCCCTGCTGCGCAGTATAGTACCGTCATTGGATATTCGCGTACATTCTCGACTCATTCTAGCTCGGTACAAAGGTTGCACTAATGCAAGGTGCATATTATCATGAAGCTATTGGCAACCAGAGTTTAAAAGTTAAAACCCTTTTTCGGTGCAAAAGGCGCACCAAGCTGTACGGGCCTGCCAATATCACCGTCCCCTGCTGCGCAGTATAGTACCGTCATTGGATATTCGCGTACATTCTCGACTCATCCTAGCTCGGTACAAAGGTTGCACTAATGCAAGGTGCATATTATCATGAAGCTATTGGCAACCAGAGTTTAAAAGTTAAAACCCTTTTTCGGTGCAAAAGGCGCACCAAGCTGTACGGGCCTGCCAATATCACCGTCCCCTGCGGCGCAGTACAGTGCCGTCATTGGAAATTCGCGTACATTCGCGACTCATTCTAGCTCGGTACAAAGGTTGCACTAATGCAAGGTGCATATTATCAAGAAGCTATGGGCATGCAGAGTTTAAAAATGTAAACCCTTTCACGGTGCAAAAGGCGCTCAAATCTGTACGGACCTGCCAATATCACCGTCCCATGCGGCGCACTATAGTTCCGTCCATGGAAATTCGCGTACATTCGCGACTCATTCTAGCTCGGTACAAAGGTTGCACTAATGCAAGGTGAATATTATCAAGATGCTATGGGCATGCAGAGTTTAAAAATGTAAACCCTTTCACGGTGCAAAAGGCGCACAAAGCTGTACTGGCCTGCAAATATCACAGGCCCCTGTCGCTCAGTATAGTTTCGTCAATGGAAAGTCGCGTACATTCGCTATTCATCCTAGCTCGGTACAAAGTGTGCACTAATGCAAGGTGAATATTATCAAGATGCTATGGGCATGCAGAGTTTAAAAATGTAAACCCTTTCACGGTGCAAAAGGCGCACAAAGCTGTACTGGCCTGCAAATATCACAGGCCCCTATCGCAGTATAGTGCCGTCAATGGAAATTCGCGTACATTCGCGACTCATCGTAGCTCGGTACAAAGGTTGCACTAATGCAAGGTGAATATTATCAAGAAGCTATGGACATGCAGAGTTTAAAAATGAAAACACTTTCTCGGTGCAAAAGGCGCACAAATCTGTACGGACCTGCCAATATCACCGGCCCTTGCGGCGCGGTATGGTGCCGTCAATGGAAATTCGCGTACATTCGCGACTCATCCTAGCTCGGTACAAAGGTTGCACTAATGCAAGGTGCATATTATCAAGAAGCTATGGGCATGCAGAGTTTAAAAATGAAAACCTTTTCTCGGTGCAAAAGACGCACCAAGCTGTAAGGGCCTGCCAATATCACAGTCCCCTCCTGCGCAGTATAGAGCCGTCCATGGAAATTCGCGTAGATTTGCGACTGATCCTAGCTCGATACAAAGGTTGCACTAATGCAAGGTGAATATTATCAAGAAGCTATGGGCATGCAGAGTTAAAAAATTTAAACCCTTTCTCTGTGCAAAAGGCGCACAAAGCTGTAAGGGCCTGCCAATTTCACCGTCCCCTGCGGCGCAGTATAGTGACGTCATTGGAAATTCGCGCACATTAGTGACTTATCCTAGCTCGGTACAAAGGTTTCACTAATTTAAGGTTAATATTATCAAGAAGCTATGGGCATGCAGAGTTTGAAAATGAAAACCCTTTCTCGGTGCAAAAGGCGCACAAATCTGTACGGTCCTTCCAATATCACCGGTCCCTGAGGCGCGGTACAGTGCCGTCAATGAAAATTCGCGTACATTCGCGACTCATCCTAGCTCGGTACAAAGGTTGCACTAATGCAAGGTGAATATTATCAAGAAGCTATGGGCATGCAGAGTTAAAAAAATTAAACCCTTTCTCTGTGCAAAAGGCGCACAAAGCTGTAAGGGCCTGCCAATTTCACCGTCCCCTGCGGCGCAGTATAGTGACGTCAATGGAAATTCGCGCACATTAGTGACTTATGCTAGCTCGGTACAAAGGTTTCACTAATTTAAGGTGAATATTATCAAGAAGCTATGGGCATGCAGAGTTTGAAAATGAAAACCCTTTCTCGGTGCAAAAGGCGCACAAATCTGTACGGTCCTTCCAATATCACCGGTCCCTGCGGCGCGGTACAGTGCCGTCAATGAAAATTCGCGTACATTCGCGACTCATCGTAGCTCGGTACAAAGGTTGCACTAATGCAAGGTGCATATTATCAAGAAGCTATGGGCATGCAGAGTTTAAAAATGTAAACCCTTTCACGGTACAAAAGGCGCAAATATCTCTACGGACCTGCCAATATCAACGTCCACTGCGGAGCACTATAGTGCCGTCCATGGAAATTCTCGTACATTCGCTACTCATCCTAGCTCGGTACAAAGGTTGCCCTAATGCAAGGTGAATATTATCAAGATGCTAAGGGCATGCAGAGTTTAAAAATGTAAACCCTTTCATGGTGCAAAAGGCGCACAAAGCTGTACTGGCCTGCAAATATCACCGGCCCATGCGGGGCTGTAAAGTGCCGTCCATTGAAATTCGCGTAGATTCGCGACTCATCCTAGCTCGGTACAAAGGTTGCACTAATGCATGGTGAATATTATCAAGATGCTATGGGCATGCAGAGTTTATAAATGAAAACCCTTTCTCGGTGCAAAAGGCGCACAAAGCTGTACGGGCCTGCCAATATCACCGTCCCCTCCTGCGCAGTATAGTGCCGTGCTTGGAAATTCGCGTTAATTCGCGACTCATTCTAGCTCGGTACAAAGGTTGCACTAATGCAAGGTTAATATTATCAAGATGCTATGGGCATGCAGAGTTGTAAAATGTAAACCCTTTCTCGGTGCAAAAGGCGCACCAAGCTGTACGGGCATGCCAATATCACCGTCCCCTCCTGCGCAGTATAGTGCAGTCCATGGAAATTCACGTAGATTCGCGACTCATCCTAGCTCGGTACAAAGGTTGCACTAATGCAAGGTGCATATTATCAAGAAGCTATGGGCATGCAGAGTTTAAAAATGAAAACCCTTTCTCGGTGCAAAAGGCGCACAAATCTGTACGGACCTGCCAATATCACCGGCCCATGCGGCGCGGTATGGTGCCGTCAATGGAAATTCGCGTACATTCGCGACTCATCCTAGCTCGGTACAAAGATTGCACTAATGCAAGGTGCATATTATCAAGAAGATATGGGCATGCAGAGATTACAAATGTAAACCCTTTCACAGTGCAAAAAGCGCACAAATCTGTACGGACCTGCCAATGTCACCGTCCCCTCCAGCGCAGTATAGTGCCGTCCATGAAAATTCGCGTACATTCGCGACACATCCTAGCTCGGTACAAAGGTTGCACTAATTCAAGGTGAATATTATCAAGAAGCATTGGGCATGCAGAGTTTAAAAATTTAAACCCTTTCACGGTGCAAAAGGCGCACAAAGCTGTAAGGGCCTGCCAATTTCACCGTCCCCTGCGACGCAGTATAGTTACGTCAATGGAAATTCGCGTACATTCGCGACTCATCCTAGCTCGGTACAAAGGTTGCACTAATGCAAGGTGAATATTATCAAGAAGCTATGGGCATGCAGAGTTTAAAATGAAAACCCTTTCTCGGTGAAAAAGGCGCACAAATCTGTACGGACCTGCCAATATCACCGGCCCCTGCGGCGCGGTATGGTGCCGTCAATGGAAATTCGCGTACATTCGCGACTCATCCTAGCTCGGTACAAAGGTTGCACTAATGCAAGGTGCATATTATCATGAAGATATGTGCATGCAGAGTTTAAAAATGTAAACCCTTTCACGGTGCAAAAGGCGCAAAAATCTGTACGGACCTGCCAATATCACCGTCCCTTGCGGCGCACTATAGTGTCGTCCATGGAAATTCGCGTACATTCGCTACTCATCCTAGCTCGGTACAAAGGTTGCACTAATTCAAGGTGAATATTATCAAGAAGCATTGGGCATGCAGAGTTTAAAATTTTAAACCCTTTCACGGTGCAAAAGGCGCACAAAGCTGTAAGGGCCTGCCAATTTCACCGTCCCCTGCGACGCAGTATAGTTACGTCAATGGAAATTCGCGTACATTCGCGACTCATCCTAGCTCGGTACTAAGGTTGCACTAATGCAAGGTGAATATTATCAAGAAGCTATGGGCATGCAGAGTTTAAAAATGAAAACCCTTTCTCGGTGAAAAAGGCGCACAAATCTGTACGGACCTGCCAATATCACCGGCCCCTGCGGCGCGGTATGGTGCCGTCAATGGAAATTCGCGTACATTCGCGACTCATCCTAGCTCGGTACAAAGGTTGCACTAATGCAAGGTGCATATTATCATGAAGATATGTGCATGCAGAGATTAAAATGTAAACCCTTTCACGGTGCAAAAGGCGCAAAAATCTGTACGGACCTGCCAATATCACCGTCCCTTGCGGCGCACTATAGTGTCGTCCATGGAAATTCGCGTACATTCGCTACTCATCCTAGCTCGGTACAAAGGTTTCAATAATGCAAGGTGAATATTATCAAGATGCTATGGGCATTCAGAGTTTAAAAACGAAAACCCTTTCTCGGTGAAAAAGGCGCACCAATCTGTACGGGCCTGCCAATATCACCGTGCCCTGCGGCGCAGTATAGTGCGGTCCATGGAAATTCGCGTACATTCGCGACTCATTCTAGCTCGGTACAAAGGTTGCACTAATGCAAGTTGAATATTATCAAGATGCTATGGGCATGCAGAGTTTAAAAATGAAAACCCTTTCTCGGTGCAAAAGGCGCACAAAGCTGTACGGCCCGGATAAATATCTCCATCACATGCAGCGCGGAAGTGCCTTCAATAGAAATTCGCGTACATTCGCAACTAATCCTAACTCGGTACAAAAGTTGCACTAATGCAAGGTGCATATTATATCAAGAAGCTATGGGCATGAAGAGTTTACAAAATGTAAACCCTTTCTCGGTGCAAAAGGCGCACAAAGCTGTACGGGCCGGCCAGTATCTCCGTTCCCTTCAGCGCCGTGTAGTGCCATCAATGGCAATTCACGTCCAATCGCGAGTCTTCGTAGCTCGGTACAAAGGTTGCACTAATGCAAAGTGCATATTATCAAGAACCTATGGGCATTAAGAGTTTAAAAATGTAAACCCTTTCTCGATGCAAAAGGTGGACAAAGCTGTACGGGCCGGCCAAAATCTCCGTCCCATGAAGCGCAGTATAGTGCCTTCAATGGAAATTCACGTACATTTGCGACTAATCCTAGCTCGGTACAAAGGTTGCACTAATGCAAGGTGTATATTATCAAGAAGCTATGGGCATGAAGAGTTTAAAAATGTAAACCCTTTCTCGGTGTAAAAGGCGCACAAATCTGTACGGGCCGGCCAATATCTCCGTCCCATGAAGCGCAGTATAGTGCCTTCAATGGAAATTCGCGTACATTCGCGACTAATCCTAGCTCGGTACAAAGGTTGCACTAATGCAAGGTGCATATTATCATGAACCTATGGGCATTAAGAGTTTAAAATTGTAAACCCTTTCTCGGTGCAAAAGGTGAACAAAGCTGTACGGGCCGGCCAATATCTCCGTCCCATGAAGCGCAGTATAGTGCCTTCAATGGAAATTCGCGTACATTCGCGACTAATCCTAGCTCGGTACAAAGGTTGCACTAATGCAAGGTGCATATTATCAAGAACCTATGGGCATTAAGAGTTTAAAAATGTAAACCCTTTCTCGGTGCAAAAGGTGAACAAAGCTGTACGGACCGGCCAATATCTCCGTCCCATGCAGCGCCGTAGAGTGCCTTCAATGGAAATTCGCGTACATTCGCGACTAATCCTAGCTCGGTACAAAGGTTGCACTAATGCAAGGTGCATATTACCCAGAAGCTATGAGCATGAAGAGTTTAAAAATGTAAACCTTTTCTCGGTGCAAAAGGCGCACAAAGCTGTACGGGCCGGTCAATATCTCCGTTCACTGCAGGGCCGTCTAGTGCCTTCAATGGAAATTCACGTCAATTCGCGACTCTTCCTAGTTCGGTACAAAGGTTGCACTAATGCAAGGTGTATATTATCATGAAGCTATGGGCATGAAGAGTTTAAAAATGTAAACCCTTTCTCGGTGCAAAAGGCGCATAAAGCTGTACGGGCCGGCCAATATCTCCGTCCCATTCAGCGCCGTATAGTGCCTAGAATGGAAATTCGCATATATTTGCGACTAATACTAGCTCGGTACAAAGGTTGCACTAATGCAATGTGCATATTATCAAGAAGCTATGGGCATGAAGAGTTTAAAAATGTAAACCCTTTCTCGGTGCAAAAGGCGTAAAAAGTTGTACGGGCCGGCCAATATCACCGTCCATTACAGCGCCGTATAGTGCCATCAATGGAAATTCGCATACATTTGCGACTAATACAAGCTCGGTACAAAGGTTGCACTAATGCAAGGTGCATATTATCAAGAAGCTATCGGCATGAAGAGTTTAAAAATGTAAACCCTTTCTCGGTGCAAAAGGCGCATAAAGCTGTACGGGCCGGCCAATATCTCCGTCCCATTCAGCGCCGTATAGTGCCTAGAATGGAAATTCGCATATATTTGCGACTAATACTAGCTCGGTACAAAGGTTGCACTAATGCAATGTGCATATTATCAAGAAGCTATGGGCATGAAGAGTTTAAAAATGTAAACCCTTTCTCGGTGCAAAAGGCGTAAAAAGTTGTACGGGCCGGCCAATATCACCGTCCATTACAGCGCCGTATAGTGCCATCAATGGAAATTCGCATACATTTGCGACTAATACAAGCTCGGTACAAAGGTTGCACTAATGCAAGGTGCATATCATCAAGAAGCTATCGGCATGAAGAGTTTAAAAATGTAAACCCTTTCTGGGTGCAAAAGGCGCACAAAGCTGTACGAGCCGGCCAATATCTCAATCCCATGCTGCGCAGTATAGTGCCTTCAATGGAAATTCGCGCACATTCGAGACTAATCCTAGCTCGGTACAAAGGTTGCACTAATGCAAGGTGCATATTACCCAGAAGCTATGAGCATGAAGAGTTTAAAAATGTAAACCTTTTCTCGGTGCAAAAGGCGCACAAAGCTGTACGGGCCTGTCAATATCTCCGTTCACGTTCGTTTTACTGTGTTTTTTTATTTTTTTTATTTTTAAGTGTTGGAGGATTTCTTCATCAAAGTTCCGCCCAGCCACATGAAAGTGCCGCCAGACCACTACAAAGGGCCGCAGGCCACATCAAAGGGACACGCCCCCGGTTGCCGCCATAGGAAAGTGTAAACAAGCCAATGAATTTCAATCGCGCCATTACGGTCACCCGGCCTCATTAATTATTCATGAGTGGAATCGGCCCGATTCGCGATTCAAGGTTGTCCTACCTTAAAATGAGACAAAATCAAAATCCAGATGAATGCAAATATCTGTCAGCAATTATTGAAGAGCTAATAACTAGAGTGTGTACAAATCAACAACTGTGAATTATAACAGCTGTACTTAATTTCAAGATCAAATTCCAACATGAGAAAGTGCAGTGTTTAGAGGAAATAATAATATTTTACAAAAGTGAATCATCACAGTGGCTTTCATCTTCAGAGGGGCACTGCACATTGATTACAACTGGAGGATTGTCCAAGGGAACACCGACATTAGCATCATGTTCCTCTTCTGTTTGCACGTCACAGTTCTCTTCACCTGGGGTGGCAGTGGTGATGTTTGCTTCAAAGGGGTTGTAGTTGCTGACATCCAAGTAACCAGCTGTTTTCTCTGCAAACCCTGAGATGGAGTTCACGAGGGCTGAGAAGGAGGGTCTTTCATTCGGGTCACTGTTCCAGCATTTGAGCATGATGGAATACCTGTGGTATCAACAGATAGCAAAGAGTGAATGTTTGAAGATAGCATATACCACTTCTGTTACTAAATGGCAAAACACTGTACGGAAATTCTAATTTATAATTCAGATTCATTGATGTCATAAATTTAATATCCACTTCAGTATCACTCATTATCTGTTACTTTTTCCAACCAGAGCTACATAATTATTATTTATTTTCGCATAAAGTTGCACTATAAAATATACTAGGCTATTTTTGGTAGAATTCAATGGCCTTCAATGTGTGCAACACCAACTGGAAGCTGTGATTTTTTAGCATAATTAATGGGAATGAGTAACTGGTAGTGTTTTCCCTGTACTCCTTCACAATAAAAGCAAGTTCAGGTAGGCAAGTAGGCAAGATATACATTACCCCCAATTCTTGAGAAACTGAATGGTGCTTACAACAGAGATACTGGTATTCACACCAACAATAGGCTCACCCATGAGCTGCATGTCCATCACTTCATGCATGACATGTGGTCACATCATAAGAAGCTAGTGGGCAGGGGGTGTAATTATAGGGGCAAGCATGTAAAAGTAGTGGGGTCTGGGTTGTACACTCTCCCAGAAAATCCAACATTTGAGGTTTGAAACATCCATTCTGAGGCAAAAAGCCGAATCCAAAAAAGAAAGCTAAAGAAGATTGGACATTGGTTTAATACATCAGCTTGCTATAGCAACAGTGTTCTTGGTCTCCTCTTTTGTGATATGAATTAATTTGGCCAAAGAACTAGCTACCAGCTTTACCACTTGCTACAGGCCTGCTGATACCTAATTCAGATGCAACAGTTGCTGTACATGGTTCTCTTATTGAGGGGTGACTTACATGCAGTTTCTTGTAGCTAGATCTCTGTGGATAAAGCTCTCCTTAGTGAGGTACTCCATGCCACTGGCTACCTGGGAACACATCACAGTTAGACGCTTCTTTACTTCAAATACCTGCAGTGTAACAGCAGAAGAGTGTTAGAAAAGGATTTCAGAAACATAGAAATAGAGGCATATTGAGGCATGTATGGAGCATGTACTAAAGTGGATCACTTCTGAGGCCATTGGTGGCTACAATATTGACTAGAGCCTGAAGGTCTTTGCTATATACAGCATATAGTAGCAATAACATAAAGATAGATTTCTAAATCTGCAGATAAGTAATAATATTCTCACCAAGTCCTCATCAGTGGTTTTGTCCAGAAGGAGGTTTGGTCTCTCCTTTCTGAGGTAGGACAGCAGACTACCATTGGCCATGAAGGGCATCACAAGATAGGGGGCAGGGCCAGCATCCATACAGACACCAATGAGATTCATGACATTGGGGTGGTTGAATTGTTTCATCTTCACACTTTCCTCCATGATTGCATTAACCTCTCTTACATCAAAGTAACCTACACGTCATGAATAATCATGATTTAAAGACAGAATCATGCACTTGCAGCATTTCATCAGTCTGCATTGGTCTACATATTTGCACTTTGCCTGAGTCTACAACCAAGCACAAAGCTAACCACGAGTTAAATCTATCAAAGGCCTACAATAATTCTATACTTTGGTTTGTCAGTCAGCAAAAGAAACTGCAGGGCATACAAACAACCCTGAAATGGCTGTGTGATCACATCGTAACTGTTAGCTTTAGTAGCCTGCTATCTGCAGTACAGGCATGCTCTCTGCACACCCTTGACAGATGTGAGGGAGGTCTGCCAACCTTTCAAAGTTTTCACTGCCACAATTTTAAAGGAGGAGTGTGCCCCCATCTCAGCCAGCTCAGCCTTGTAAACAATGCCAAACTCGCCTGTGAGTGGACAGAAACGGTGAAACAAGTGACATCTTTCATGCACACACTGAACACATGGGCACACACAATCACAGCCGCACATAACTGAACCTATGAATATTTCACATGTTACATTTGTCAAGTCAACCCAATCCAGTGCTACCACAGAACGAACACGACACCACTAATCGTATTCTTGAGGACCAATGAATGGAATGTTGCCTAGGGGTGCCACACAGAGCTAGCTAAATTCTTCAAGCCGGAATTATACATGCATTTAATGAGATTCATTGATCTCAATTGGGACATCAACAACATTCACAAGTATCCACAGAGGGTTAATGAGATTCATAGCCCTGTTCTGTTTGGATTTGAGTCCATGAAAGGGCTAGGGCATACTCATAAATATTCATCATCATTTACCCATTCCTTTCAACCCCAAGCCAAGCTGCCAATGTTTCAAGAGAAGGTCAATAATGAAGTTCATGAGAGTTAACATACTCTAACCCTCCCATTGGACAGCTGACTGAACCCAGGGTTGTTCATGGGTAATGCTGAGGTCTAGTTAAAGCCAACTCATTAATATTCATGACATGGCACCAGCTCTGTGGGCTTTAATTAGATTCATAGGGTCAATTAGGGTTAGGGAGATTGAGATTAGGGTTAGGGATTTTAGGGTTAAGGCAAACTAGGGTTAGGGCTAGGGCCAGACTTAGGGTTTAATGTTGATCCTTTATGCTAGAAATATTGAATACAATGTCTACTATATGTGGCTTGTAAGTATATACCCTCCCCACCACTTTCAATTTTCCAGAACAGAAGGGAGTTAATAGGATAGACTATGTATGCAGTATCTGCCTACCTTGGCCAATACATTTTAACAGCTTAATATTCTTCTGGGAGATAAGCATCTGTTCAGAGAGCTGCCGAATGTAGTTGGAACCTACTCGATGTAATTTTCCATCAGGGTGTAGTAGTGAAGAAGGGTTGTGATGGCCTGTATTGAGATGTGGGCAAATAGTAAATGTGTAATCATTAGAAAGTATATAGGTGCACATTTTGAGAAAAAAACTTTTCAGAATGTTGCTACAATAGAAAGATAGAAGGCATGAGCACAGCTTTGTAGTGACTGGTACACCACTCTTTTGTGACAAGTTCTATAAATTCAAGCAAGAGGGCAGTAGTGTAATGTGCGTAAACAGAGCAGCACCATTTGCAATGGTCACATAATCAGAGCTATAGTGCAACCTGCTGCACAGTAATAGATAAATTCTGCAGGTGATCATTAATAACTCCTATATAATCTGCTATACCAGCAGCACATGCGACTTACAGATGTAATATAGCTACACATATTGATCTCTGGCCTCACTGTATGGATTTCGTACACTCGGGTTTTCCCCAACGTTTGTGGTATCATCATTCTTCAAGAATTCTTTTATCTTCAACTGTGTGTTACCACTCTCAATAGAGATGGAATCTTGCTGATTGATTCCACTGGGAGTGTGAGGGTTTCAGATATGAAAAGAGGGGAAAAGAGTATATGTGTACATTGTGGTGAGTATCACTGACACTGTGACACACCCACATACCATGCAAGGAGTTTGGATCTCTGAACTGCTGCTTTCTTCCTCCACACCACCACTACAGCTGTGATGATCACCAGAACTAGCAGTAGGATGACAAGAATGAGAGCTCCTCCTACTGAGCCTCCAATAACGGAGGCAGAAATTCGAAAAGTAGTTGTATCATTTGATGGTGTTGGGGAACAGATCACTCCTGCATCTTTGTTGTGACTCTGACAGTTGTGGTCACCAACCCCCCTGTGAGTGCAATTACTGAGGTTTGTCTCATTCCCTCTGCATCCCAGATCATCCAAGAAGATAGGGTCAACCCTGGGACCAAAGATGCCATTATCAACAGTGATTACTACTGCATCTGCAAAACGTACACTGTTCTAAATACAACCAATACCTGTAGTTCTGAATAACACAAGTACATGTACCGTAATTATTTGAATACTACATAGCTTAAAAAATAATTAGGTTGTGACCTTACGGTTAAATACCTGAAATTGAATTTCTTACGTAAAATTAGATCTTACGTTGCATAAGAACCATAACACGAAGGCCTGCTCTCGTATGGGGTGACCCAAACACTGAATCGCAAAGTTAGAAGTGAGCTGACCGCCGGGCCACCACACTCGTAAGCTAGATAAGTTTTTTCCTAGAATTGTGTGCAGAATCACAACACGTGAAAACCCCGAAGGCCTGTTTTCGTAAACTAAGTGAGTGTATAGCTGGTTTTTCCTAGAATTGTGTACAGACCTCGATGAACACTGTAACCGATGAAGGCAGTACCAAGTGTCCTGCGCTACCTAGGTAAGTGTACAGCTGGCTTTTCCTCAAATTGTGTACCGAACTTGCGACCAATGCAGGTTGCACTAAGCATAGCTATAGCTTATTTTTCCTGGAATTGTGCGCAGACTTCGCCGAACTATGAAGACAGTACACCACTGGTAGGTAGGGCACGAAGGTTGGAGGTTGCAGGCCGCTTCAGTCATTATCTTACGCTAAATTGGATTAGCGTAAATTAAGACTCAGGCTTACGTAGCATTAGAGATCGATCATGATAAATTCGTGAAATTGAATTTGTTACGTTAAATTGGATCATACATAGTTTTCGAATAATTACATCCAACAGAAGTTCAGGTCAAAGGTCGTCATCAGTGCAATTTGACTTACTGTCTCTCACTCAGAAACGGATATTTATCATTTTGTGAAATGTTCACTATTAGTATTGTAAAATTTATTTTTGACACTTTCATTAGTTTAGAAGATACATGACAGAACGCATTGGGATAATCTGTGTAGCCTCTTACTCTCTGTGTCGAGACCAAGCTGTCTGCAGGCAACAATTGCATCTCTGGTATCCCAGGAGTCACTGCACACTGTCCCCCACTGTCCCTGCAAGCACACCTCCACTCGACCCTCAAAATTGCTCCTTCCTCCCACCAATCGAATATCAGTGTTGTTACAAGCTGCAACTGTATATATACAAAGCAATTGGAATACCCTTATATTATGACAGTTCATGAATGGAAAAGTCTATTTCAAAATGACCTTAAGGTGACTAATACAGTATTTGTTTAGTGAACTGGAAACAACTTCAAACCCACAAACAACTATAGCTCATGGGTAGTCACATCCAGTGAGACAGTGAAACATAAGTGCCATGCATGGTTAGCTAGCATGCACTTGTGGAGACTTCACTTATTTGTGACTCTCTCCTTTCATTTCACTAATAAATATTTATCTATGGCAAGTTAAAATGAAAATTTTTACTACACCCCCAAAAAGTTTATGTTCAATCTACTGTATGCCCAATTCACTAAATTGTTTCACCCCAAATAGCTAGTAGTCAACTTTAAGGCAACGGTTTACCCCAAGGTTCACTAAATCCATAATACATATTACCAAGTGACTAAGATGCACTTACAGTGTGTACGTATTGACATGTGTTGAAGCCAAATCAGCATACACACCCACACACAACTGCACCTTGTAGACAGATGACTCCTGCATCTTCATAATGCCAACAGTCATGGACGCCAAGTATGTTGTGGGGACAATCATCAAGGCTTGTCTCATACCCTCTGCAGCCCACATTATCCAAGAAAATTGGACCGATTCCATGACCAAAAAAGTATGCACCTTTTTTGATTGGTGCTGCATCTGCAAGTAGTGAACACCATCTTCTGCTGAGCACATTATTAAGACATACAACTACAGGAAACATTATAGGCTTAAAATAAGGAATACATAAACTAGAGATCATAAAACACGATCCCCAGTGCAAGTTTACTGTTGGTATTAGTGAGTTGCTGGTTGAGTAACAGTCTTGATCACATAAATGTACGTCCAGAATTTGTGCATGTAGACCTCAACAGTTGGAAAATGTGGGTCTCTATCTAATGCGTTGCGTATGTTGATTTTTATTATTGTTGGGGAGACAAATGAACGAACAGACAGACATACTAATAAACCCAACTGAAGTTCTAGCTGGCATCAGTCAAGGATCAAGCATCAGTGATATACATGTGGCTTGAATATGGAAATTATTGTACTCTTGGCTGTCTACATCATATGAGGGTAAGCTGCTGCACCCTAAAGTTGAAGCTATACCTTTATCAGCTCAAAGAATACATCACCTTATTTGCTTTGATTTTTGTGCAGGATGAAGGCTGCAGCGTACATGTCCCAGGTTAATAAAAATAAAGCACAACAAAGATGCCAGATCACGAGCTCAGTACTAATCTGAAATCAAGACTTGGCTGTTTAGCTTATATTATGCGCCTCTCACATTCTGTGTTGAGACCAAGCTGCCTGCAGGCAACTATTGCATCTTTCGTGTCCCAAAAGTCATCACACACAGTGCCCCACTGTCCCTGGAGGCACACCTCCACTCGACCCTCAAGTTTTGAGTTGTTCCTTCCTCCTACCAGCCGAATATCAGTGTTGTTACAAGTTGCAACTGCAGATATATGTAGAGACAACATATTCATTTTAGCTACTGGACATTCATATGGCACATACCAGTGGCTACAATGTAACTACAACATATTGGTGAGCATGCACACACACAATACACAACTGTACCTTGTGGGCAGAACACTCCTGCTTCTTCATTGTGATTACAGTCATGAACACCAACTTTGCTGTGAGTACATTCATCAAGGTTTGTCTCATGCCCTCTGCAGTTAACTTCATCCAAGAAGATGGGTCCAGTTCCAGGACCAAAGGTACCGTTATTGTTCAAAGCTACTTCAGAGATTGCTATTGCATCTGCAAGATGTGCAAGTTACAAAGTGACCAAAACCATCTCAAGACAAACATTCTCCATTTTCAATGAAATGAAGTGTGACAGTGTGCTTACTGTGTTTTCGTTGTTGCTTTTTTCTATGTATATTGATATCACAAGTTTTATAATTTTGTTATATATAGTAGCTAAGAGACAATCAAATGTTCAAGAAGTGGTTAATGTCTTGTAACTTACATTCTGAGGTGAGATTAAGCTGTCTACAGGCAACTATTGCATCTCTGGTATCCCAGGAGTCATCGCACACAGCCCCCCACTGTCCCTGGAAGCACACCTCCACTCGACCCTCAAACTCATTCCTACCTTCTGCCAATCGAATATCGGTGTCATTGCAAACTGCAGATGGAGTGTGACACCAGACAGTGTAAATCAGCAGCAAAAACATTAATGCATGAATCATTGATAACGTAAACATCAGTCAGTGACAACATAAATGTCAATGCATCAGTCCACGAAAACATAAACAATGCATAAGGAAGCATATCAATGCATCAGTCAGTGAAAACAGGAATCATCAATGCACTTCTCATTTCAAGGCTACTCCACTTCATCTTTACACTACATATATTAGAACAAACTCATACTGGATAACTTCATTGCTGTACAAAGTCATGTATATTCTCTAACTTAATTCCTCCATTTGTATGGACAGTGAAAAAAAAATCTTTGTGCAGGTTAAAACCAGTATATAGCTTACCGTACTTCTACAACATCTCTGTTCCCTCTGTAATCAATAAATGCCACTTCAAGCAATTAACTTAGAGAAACCAGAGGTAAGTCCTTTTAGTTAGCCGTATACCCAGAATAGCATGCATAATATGCTTGTGAGTTCATGCGAACAGCTGGATGTGCTATTTGTAAGTAGTTATGGCTGGTCTGTGGCCATGAGATGGCTTGCACAATTATTCGTCATTTTTACCGTGGCTACGTAGCTGCTGTACCTTGAGGACACGCACGGTTGGCCAAGTACAGAAGTACACCAAACAGCAGTATCATTTCCCATATCGCACGCTCCATCGTGAGTCGTACAAAGTTACCACAGTACGCAACAACAATTAAATCCCCGTATGTTATACAAAAATCGCATGACACTTTCTGACACTGCTGTTGCACGTATACAACGTCCGGGAGGTGAAGGGCCCCTCCCATAATAATTTAGACTTCAATTGCATGAGTACAGCAGTTGGATATCATAGAAAGAAAAAGAACAATACTGTGCGGTTGATTATACAAAATTAACGTAGCATGCACTCATGTATAAGTTCATCTTCTGTTAAAAGGTTTTGTACTTCTTCGGTTGGGATGTTGCACTCTCTGAGACAGCCAGTCAATGCCTTCACGCACACCCTCCCTAACACACACGGTGAAGGAATCAGACATCAATCACATCAATTTTATTGATATTGATGCAGATCGCAAAAATTTCCCGTTTACAAAAATCTTTAATTAGCATTTTACAGTTTCATGTCACAAACACTTCGTCACGCACAAGATTCTGTGACATATTGTGTACACTGGAACATAGTAATTTTATGTGTGTAATTGTAGAAGGCCCTCTTTCCATTGCTATGAAATGCCCAGAAATGATGGATGCAGTAGTATGGATAGGCTTACATGCCTAAAACAAAACTACTTGGTGCATGATCTCAGTAGCTTTGGGTAGACTGAAGTATTTTAGGGATGGGACACACTTAGCATCTACATCTGGCTGGCTTGAAGACAGATTCAGACAACCATAGTTTACATGGTCTAGCCTCATTCCCAGGCCCATGCCAAAAGGTGGGCAAGGGCATGGGAATGAGGCTACACATAGTACATACCCCTTTAAGGCAGACACTCTCTGTATTCTGCAGTCTCGGTCTCCAATGGACTCGACACTCGTGTCAAAGACACTCTCAACTTCTGTTAGTGGCAGAGCATCCTACAAGGCAATGGCAAATGAGAAACAAAAGTTGTACATCATAAAATGTTAGTTTTAGCAGAAATATGTATCTACTATGCAAAGTAGTAAGGAGTGAAATGGGCCATCACCAAAGTTTCTGTAGGATCTATTTATATGCCCAGGCTTCTGTCACATACCATACAGTAAGCAACTAAGCTAGTCAAGTCAGTATCAGAATAAAACAGTGGGAAGACATGCCTATGAGGTTACCTATAGCCATCTGACACCAAGGATAAATTTACCCACCATTCGGTCTTGCTTGTTGGCAAGAATAAGTAGGGGAACATTTTCCAAGTCAGGATGAAGAATCACTTTCTCTGTGGAAGATACGTGTGAGGAAGAAAAATGGTTTAGGTGACCAACTGACTAATCACTTTAGCCCAATCCTGGGTGGTAGTAGGCTACATGTGGGTATAGACTAATGTTCACTATGCTTCCATCAGGCCTGCAAAAGCCCTGGTTGAGGTAACACTCACTGAATGTTTGAGCAGAGATGGCCAGGTTTTCAGGATCACTTGAGTCTACCACATATATCACACCATGACACTCAGAATAGTACTGCAATAAAAAACACAATACAATATAGAATGTAATCAAAAGAATAAACACGTACATCAGGCACAAAAATACATCTGTTTACAGTGAACGAACACATTGATGTACAAACAGACACTATCTCTTTGCATGCATGGTCCCTGGGTGTTTTAAAGTTTCCCGTACATACTTTGTCCCATAGTGTTTGGAGATCCTCCTGTCCCCCCAGATCCCATAGTATCAGCCTAACCATACCAGAATCCACACGTGCAACTAGAACAATGGCAGAACACACATGGTCAAAAATCATATAACAGAGAGTCTGCATACTAGCTAGTATCTGTACGACTGCATGACAGATGGCATAGGTGTCCAGTACCCAGGCTCTTACAAGATCAGGCATGGAACAACACTCCAGGTATGAGTGACTTTATAAGCACATTGTTCCTTACCATTAAGTCCCACTGTGGTGGTGATCTTTTCCAGTGGCATTCCATGGTAGTTGGAGATGAACAAGCTCTTGGTCTTTTCCAGAAATGTCTAAGCAAGCGAGTCAAGATGATTTTACAATGGAGTGATTTTATACCAGGATCAAATTAGGTTTTACACAGGGACCAAGACATATGTTACATAGGTGGTCATCAACAATACGATCTGGTTACACTAGCACAGGTATAATGATGGTTTGTAAATAATCTCCAGCTTTCCTACCGTCTTCCCGGCGTTATCCAGCCCCAGGATCACGATGTAGCACTCCTCCTTTCTGAAAAAATACTTCCACAGGCCTCGGAGTAAAGTAAACATCTTCGAGCTTCGATGGCGATTCAAAAATTGCACATTAAAATTCACTTAATTAGAACAGCCTTTTTTGCGCTCGGAGCCGACGGAGGTAAAAGGCTGCTAGCTGATCGACGTTGTGGATGTTGTAGAGTGCGTCATGGCTGCTAAGCCGGTGTGCAAGTACGGCGCATCCTGCTACCGCAAGAATGCAGATCACTTCAAGCAGTTTTCCCACCCTGGCAGGGAGGAGGCAGAACAAGGAACTGAGGATGGAAGGGGGCTAGGGGAGGGTACCAGTCTGCCTGCTGGAACTAGGAGTAAAACACCCAAGGGTAAAGCTCAACCTCAGCGCAGGATGCGGCCACAAACAAAGGTGAAGAACCTTGCTTGTGCTTTTTGGCAGTTAACACTCTTTTCCCCCTGCCTTTTTCTCATCATGCACTCTTCCACTATGGCCATACCAAATTGATTTTATGTTCACGGATTGCTTAGGTCAGAAACATGACCCGGTAGGCAGGCAAAAAAATAAAAATAAAAATGACCAAACTTCTCATGAATTTAATTAGATACCACTCAGCCACACAAAACTGCTCGCCATCCTCCAATCTTGCCACGTGGCAGGTACTTAGCCTCATTTCCAGGCCTTTGCGCGTCTGTCGCTTGCAGTGTGATAATTCGTACTGCTAGCGACGAACGCGCAAAGGCCTGGGAACGGGGCTAGTGAGAACTGGATTACATGATTGCATTTTTTTTTCAATTTTCAAAAAAAAAAGACCCGGCCGGATCCATGAAACATAAAATGAATTTGGTATGGCCTATGTATGATGCAAAGATTCTGTAAAGCCCCACATACACCGAGTTGTGTATTACCTGGTACCTATCGTGCATGTACTTCCAATTCTCCTCAACCACAGCACAATGAGGGTGGACCTGACATTGCTTCATTCTTTGAGCACAAGAAGAAAAAGCTAGCCCTGTCTGACCCAGAATCTGAGGGGCAAGGAGGGCCCCCACCTGCCAAGAAGACTAGGACAGATAGAGAAGGACAAAAAGTGACCACCACCAATTTAGAGGAAGAGGGAGGGGGCCGAGCAATGGTTACAGACGAAGCTACCAGCTCCTTAGCAGAGCCATCCAGGGAGAGGTTAGGATCATTTTAACACACACTAGTTCCTCCAGCTTTGAAAGCCTTGGTTGTGGCTACTAGGACTGCTAGTGTGTCACAACTGCAAGGTTGCAAAGTTCAGCCAGTGTTCCAGTTCAGTCCAGCTCAGAGAGAGCGAGAATCAGTTGAAATTTGTCTGATTCCTCTAGACAATGCTGCTTATGTAGCCTCTCCTTTGCCAGGGGTCCAAGTGGTGTATATAGTGGTAAGAGCGTCTGACTAGCATCCAGAAGGGCTTGAGTTTGTTTCCCAGCTGGATCCCCAAGAAGAATAAAAAAAAAACTCCTGTGGTTTTACAGTAAATAACATCAAACCTCTGTACTGTCTATAAAACTACATTTCTGGTACTGTGACTCAATAGCTATCTTCCCTATGCTCTGTCTCACAGCTTTGTGGACAGTGGTGAGCTTGATCAGGAGAGCTGTGATGTGAGGGAGAATGTGAAGAGGAAGTTTCTAGTTGAGATGCCTGAAGATTTCTACCAGTTCTGGGAGTTTTGCAAGTCTCTCAATCCCAGCAGACCAGAGAGTAAGTAAGATCTTCTCTTGTCCCTCCTCTCAAGCCCACGCCAAGTTCCCATACAGCCTACTAATAGATTTTAGATGTTTTGAATCAAACCCAGGACAAGTGCTCCACTGACCTATAACAACCAAGCAACCACCAGCCCTTACAATCCATGTACTAGAGGCGCCTCATTCTCTGTCTAGCTTTACGTGACTCACAAGTAATGAAAGGCTGGAGGCATTGAGACTGATGGACAGACAAATAGACAGGTGATTAGATTGACAGACAAATAGGCAAAAGGACAGACGAACAGATAGATGAGCAGATTGACAAAACTACAGCTGGAGTGATGGATGGATGCATGGAGTGATGAATCAATAGACAGATGAACAGACAAACAGAAAGAAAAAAAAAGACTTGACTTAGCATCCATTGGCAGAATGTAGTCCAGTAATTTAACATGCCACATATACATGCCACTACCAGAAGTGTTTGATTTGACTATCATGTGCAGCTGCTCTGCAGTCAACTGTCGGTCTTGAGTTGGTTGGTCCGTACCATGTACTGGCTGGGAGGCTGAAGGGTGTCCCCTGGGACAAGTGTGTGTTACACTATCGCTACTTCTATGATCCCCCTGAATTCCTGACTGTGTTGAAGGGAGAGGCTGAAAGTGGGTTTCATATTGGGTACTTCAGGTGGGTTGGCAATTTCTTTCTTACTACTTTAACTGCACAATGATGAATTCGGGCTTTTCATTCTGTTGTTTGATGCACGCTGATCTCTTTTTTTGCATGGGATAGCAGGCTCCATCTCTTGGTCACTCTAGCACTCACTGGTACAATTGGCCTATAGGGCCTGCATGGTATTGGCTAAACCACTTCCTGCATGTGCAGTAGGTAACATCCATAGGCCTGACGTTTAAAGGAGATGTTTATGGATTACTCATACATGCATAAAAATAGCTATCACCTATAGGTCTTCATTGCCTGTATGGGATGTGTATATGAGTTGTGCTAATTAAGTGGTAATTCACTGGCTCAATAATTAAGGTTTTATACTGTGATAGTATTAGACATGTTGCTTGTTCTTCTTTCAAGAGATGACCCTGGGAGCACAAGTTGTATCCTGGCTTCCAACATTGCTAACAGGAGTTGTGAGATCAAATCTGAAGCAGAAAACATCTTTGCTGCTATAAGGTATGTACTGTTGCAACACAGACCAGGACGTGGTTATAAATTAACAATCTGTTGAAGAGTATCACCTCACTGGTATAACTGGAGAGCTCTAAGCTATATAAATGTGAAGCCTCTTAGCAGTATTACGCATTATGATTGTATAAGCACAGTCATAATGGAGTATACCTATACCTCCTGCGACAATGCACATATTGAGGTTGGCTGCATTTCAGATTAGAATTATGACAGATTCAATATTGCATAATTATAGAGGGTACTAAATACCCATTCGTGTTATCTTGTTTGATGTAATATCTTACCATGGAATTACGTGTGCCTATCTCATCTCTAACAGGTGGCAGATTTCAAGTAAGTTGGAAAAAAAAAACCTTGATGCTGATCGGCGAAGACATCTTGGTGATCTTGAAACAAAACTGGTGTCTAAAATGAATGAACTGCAGTTGCCATGCACTGATCAGAAGACACTGGCTAAGCAGCGCAACCAAAACATTGTGGCACGATGCTTCCACAAAATAGGCATCATAGTACCTTATGATAAGAAGACGGAACTGGGATACAGACCCCTACCTATGAATGATCGTAAGTGATTGTTATATAACTCTGTGGGTGATGTGATCGAGTATTAGATAACCATTTAAAGTGTAGATCTGGAATATAGCCCTGTTAATGTAACAATGTAGATGTGCATGTATAGTGTGCATTGTTAATATGCTTTACACTCAATGACACCCAACATATTATCATCATCATAGGGGAACTCCGAAAACTATTAGACAAGATTGCAAGATGCACTGACCAAGTGAAACGTGACCGTGAGTTTGAACCACTTCAAGAAATCATCACTTTGGTCCAATTTGCTAATGATGAGTGTGACTATGGAATGGGGATGGAGTTGGGTTTGGACCTATTTTGTCATGGCGACAAGTTTCATGACACAGTAATGCATCTGCTTCCGCTGGCTTACAGTCTGCTACAGAGAGAGCAGTTTGGAAGGATAGTTGAAGAGCACTTGAAACACAGGAGCCACACACCACTGGATTACTGCAGCTGCTGACCTTAAAGTCTGTGACTTGGTAGCTACAACATTAATATTGTAGTACTGCTATTACCATACCACATGCTTACCTTAATGGGTCAGAACAGGAAAGAACAAACACATAGACCATGCATTATCCCTCTGCTTCGTGAGGGACTATGTAAGTGAATGTTATCTGACTAGAAGCTTGCATGAGGACTATGTTCAGGAGACGGTTGTACACATTCCTTATTAGGCATCCAGTAAAGGCAATACCCTCATAACTACAAAAAGTGCAGGGTCACTGAAGATGATGGAATACATAGAAGATGGTAGTTTGTCTTAAATGTGTAGAGCATCAGCTGTAAACAAACATAATATAGTCATTGATGTGAGGTGAAATAGAGCAAAGTGAAATGCCAGCAGCCACTTGAATTAAGAACCCAGGGTCATGGCATGAGCTGACAGTGCTCGGAGATATGCACTGCTTGTTCAACTATCATGCACGACGTTTGGCCAATACGTAGTTGCATAGATGACTTGCTTAGCGACCCCAAAAAGATACTGTACTAATGTTACAGTCATCATGAATGATGATAATGCTAACTACATTATAATATTTATGTATTGCGTTGTGGAATGGTTGTGCACAATATGTTTTTCATGCAAAAATTTTAGTTTATGTGAAAGTTTCCTGATCTAAGGTAAAGTTTAGTCACAGTACTGTGTATATGGGTAGCGCTGGGGCCAGTATAAATAATGCAAAATGGAATACAAGTCAACAGTCATCAAAATTAATAAGAGGCTGTGCATGGAACAAGACCTACACATGCATATGATGGTGACATTTTAAAAAAATCAAATAAGCAATTTGCTATTTGGTGTACTTGAAAACATACACAAAGTGGACACAGCTATAATAATGCAATGATAGTCTTTTGTGTCATCATAAACCCACACCAGTAACATTACTAACAGCAGTCACTTCACTTGAAATGCCTGGTATGCATGTAGGAGAAGCAACTTATAAAACTATGGAAATATTCATAGTGACTCACTATACATGGTTGTGTTATACACAGTATAGACAGCTAAAATTAGCAGTATCACAAAGTATGACTGTGCATGTAAAGAATCAACCTGTAGTGGTATGGCCAATTCAGGCATTCACCACTTTGCATGTGAGGAAAGAAGTTGTAGTGGTAGCTTGTTCATATATGTTGGTCTCCATGCAATTATGGAAGTGACAACAGTGATTCAGGTGAAGAAAGACCTCACAACCCTTCACATGCATTTTAGAGCCAGTTTACAAGCCTGTCCACTGACAACACCAAACTTAATTTTTCATGATCAGTGGCGTCACTGCCCACCCACCATACTTATCACTGCTACACAGCCTTACCACATGTATTGCTTCCATACTTGATCCTGACATAACCATCCTCCCCCCATCCAGTCCCCCAAGTGTTACGTATACTCCAGTAGGGGATGGGACCTGAGGACAACAGAAAACCAAGCTCACTGTTGTTGAAGTGTATTAATAATCTCGTTGTACTACTGCCTACGAGTGTAAGTACTACGTAGCTGTATGAAGCAACATAACAAACTACAGTGGAACCTCCCTACAATGGACACCCTGGGGACCAATATAATTGTCCTGATTAGTGAGGTGTCCTTATTTCAGGGGGAGGTATTTATATAAGTCTGGCACTTGGTCAAGTGTCCTGATTAATCAGGTGTTCTTATTTCAGGGGTGTCCTTTAAGAGGGGTTCCACTGTAACTGTTCAATGAATACTGGATGCGCAGCTTTCAGCTTCGCAACTGAGATCGAGTTGAAATGTGTACTGCAAATATTGCATCATCATGGACCTTTACATACTTAAGATACTTTACTGAATGTCAAGAGCGCATGATGACGTCATTTTTTACTGCGGAGGGAGGAGGAAGAGCATGTAACTTCCTATTCTGGCCGTGGTGAAAGCAGAATCTTTCGCAATAAAAAATGACGTTATCATGCGCTCTTATGAATGTTCAAGCTAAGCTAGGAAGTCATTGCATATACGTATTGTAATCTCACACTCTGTACCTGCCATGTCATATCCCACAATCTGCACGGCGTGGTCCACTGAGCCAGCAGAACAGTGGTGCTGGATGATGCCACCTAAAAAACATAACAAGAATGACTGATATATATTTGCCACAGCTTCTTGCCTTGTAAATATATTTCATTGTGCATGAAGCTTCTGCAAGGAAACACTTAATTTTTCATCATTCATTGCAGTGCCGAAAATACTTTAACATTACTGATCTACAGTAGTATATTACTTTCATGACTCTACACCAATCCTATAGCATGTTATTTAGTTTTGCAAGACTACAAACAGATCACCAGATTTGGTTGCTAAGCAACAGACCACAATCAGATCATCAAATTTGGTTACTAAGCAACAGACAAAAAAATAGATCACCAATGTAGTCCTGCCAGGGTATAGCATTGATAGCTACTGTCAATGGAGATGTTGTGGAGAGAAGTTCCTTCATATTTGCCTCAGAGTAGCTGGAGGGATACGCATAGAGGGGTTATTATAATCAAACCTGTCAAGTCATTACTTATCTACATGTGTAGAGTGGTATTTCCAGCAAGCGAGAACTGCGGTCCATCTTAGTTACATGTACAACGCTTTTGGAGAGATCTGAATGCTCTGGAGTCTTGCTATCACAGTAATAGGAGTGCTCTGGCCCCCACCCTTTTCATGTGCACAAATCCACATAAGCACACAACTGGTGACAAATCAACTGTAACAGTACACATGCAGTGTAGAATTAAAACTACCCACTCTACCCTCGATAACAGTCAAATGTCTTCAGTTGCACTCCAACCTGTGGCCTGAAGAAAAAAGAAAGATGTTCCTCTGGCTCACAAAGTACAAGTGTCAAGACTCCAACAAAAGATCAGTCGTTAGTAACTGCACAGGTACCAGTGTGAGTGTATACGTATTGTGCATTATTTTTATTAGATACAGATCACAGAGAACAGCTTACAGTGGCTGTTTGCATGGAGTAGTTTTACCATCCTTCCCACTGGTAAAGGGATAGACAGACTCATCAACAATAATCGTCTTTTTCTGTGAGACAGAGAACATGAGGCATGTTAAGAGTAAAAGTAACAGTTCTTCCTACCACCCACCACCCCAGCCTTCCCAATACACATGCTACAAGTGACAAAGTTAAGGCGTGGGAATTGCACAGTTCATAATTACTCCTACACTATGCTCCCTGCCTTTCTGACTAGAACTCTATTACACCTGAAAGCACATACATGTACCACAAGTACACACTCACTCCAAATAGCAAGGAGTTATCAAATCTACATGAGCAGTAAACAGTTTTACAACCACAGTATACAGTCTGTCATTGAGTCATTTCACGTTGATAACAAGGCGTGTCTTGCTATTCATGATACAAGTGCCACTTCACCCTTGCTGCCAAATGCCAGGCCCTGACCACGAGAGATACAGCGTAATCACTCAGGTGGGAGGAGGTCTGTCAGAGGTAGTGCTTATTTGTCCACTTGTGGCATAGCAGGTTTACATTTTTTTAATGTTTAGTTTATACACCCCACCTACACATGATGAAGCTTGAAGATGACAATTCAGCCGGCAAAAAACTACAGTTAACTTACTGTATGGCAGAGAAATTAATGATGGTAGAACAGAAGACGTCCACATTAGCAGCAGAATGATGTACTTCTTTGTAAGTAAGAACACAGAGCGGCCTAGCATCATTGTTTGAAAACTCTTCAACAAAGGTGAGCTTGCCACTGACTTTTCGAACTCATCTCTGAACCATACTTTACCGTTTTTCTACTGTCACATGCTGTTACAAAAGACCATTTCTACAGTCATGTGAACACATCAAGTAAACATCAGGAATTTTATACAATTTATTTTACTGTGGGATATGATTCTATGATGTGTATAGTACCTGCTGTCCAAGTTTGATGCAGTTTCATTATATGATTACTATACAATCAAGTAAAACTCTAACCACATTCACATGCATCAAGAAACATTGGCCAACTTTAAGAGCCTTTTTCTTAGCTTCCTGATTCTTACTTGATGTGTTCATACATGCTCTACGTGAGGCACATTATGCACCTTAACAACTATTAAGTAAGTGCTTACCTCTACTAACTTCAACAAGGCTAAATATATATCACCCCCATTGCAGCCTTCCAGGCCCATAGCTGGGTCATAGTCACAGGAGATCAGCTGCTGAGGACTCAACTCATACAGATGGCCATACTGAATGGCATATTTGCTCGCTATCGTCTCCACAATGGCAAAAGCCCTGCACACACACACACACACACATTGCTTATGACAACAGTGGACATCATACATAAAATTAAGTAGAAGGTTGAATACGCCAAAGCTGATAACAATATGCTTTCCAAATATAGAGCTTCCCAGGCTCTTCCACAGCTCTTGTTACATACTATACATACTGTGTATATGAATATGGACGAAGATGGGTGGAGCCCAGGAGCAAAGCTACATGCTTTATAAGTGTGGCTTGTCTGTATCCCACTTCCAGTAAGTAATCTGTGAGTTTGAATCATGATTGTGTGCGGCTATCACAAATGCTAACACTTACCAGCAGCTTCCGCACTGTTATACAGAGAGCACATCATGATAGGAGGAAGACAGAACACACAATGACTTACAACTAAACATTCTGTTAGCCAAAGAAACCCTTCACTTCCACTACTAGCTAGTAGTGGAAGTGAAGGGTTTCTCAGGCTGAATAGTCAAAAGTGAAGTAGCATGGATCATGCCATGCCAGGTTAACAGATGGAAGCCACCTAATTCTGCACGACACAGTTTCAGCGTAAACAAGCCTCATCATGTGTAGGACTACATACAGCATGCATACAAAGCTGCTTGTATACAATAACAGCATGTGCACAACTAAACTGTCCAAAATAATCATGATGGGTCCAAGCACATACAAACTATGGAAATGCTTCATCATTGTGTAGTGAGCCCAAGTGAGCAGCTAGGAGAGAATTTCTGCTTGGGCTTCTCCATCCACTGTCTCTACTCTAGCAGTGGACTGCATTGCTGTTACCATAGCACAGTCACAGAAACTGTTACTCTAGTACCCAGGCCATGCCCATCTACAAGACTGGTTTTGAGACACACAGCCAGTTGCATGGAGAATATGTTGCTTACCCAAGACACATAATGTCATTTACCCCAAGAGATCACCTGAGATACCACTCACCTGCTGTTGGTTTCTGATAGGACCGATCATACCCTTGACACGCCTATAAAGACAGACACAGAGTGGAATCAAATCACATCCAATGTACATACTGGTACTTCAGAGCATAGGTGAAAAGAGGACAACCAATATGAAAAAGCCGATTACAAGCCTGGAGCTAATGACAGTATGCTAAATCTTTTCTCTCAAAATTGAATTTCACAGGCCAGAATCTGGTAAACTCACCAGTCAAACTTGTCTGGAGGTGAAGTTGTCGGATAACTCACAGAGCTGGAACGATCTTGCAAGGGTGTGCTAGGAGACAGCCCAGACAAGTACATTCCTACGCACATGTAGGGGTAAGTAGTCAAAGTTCAAGTTTAGTCATTGATCGCCCTTTGCAATGTACTCAGGTATACTAGCATAGAAGGTTCTCTGTTGCTAATCTAAGATGGCAGCATGGGAATGAGGCTAACCAAAGTGTGAAACAACACAAAGTTTTTGATCGTAAATGGATCCATGTGGGTGACTTTGCATAACATCTAGGCCTGTTTTATAAGGGAGATGTGGTTCGTTGATTGTTCATGTATGTAGTAGCCAAATGAGACACCACTTAAACTTTACCCTAACATACTCTTAAATTCCTCTTGTGTGAGATCAGAGAAGACATTCACACCGTACACTGCTGTTCCTCCATTCTGTGCCTCATAGGCATTCAGTTGCTCATGGCGACGAAGACTCTCCTGTGTTTGCAAAACAAGCACTACCATTAACACCTGGAGTTCTTCACATATAGAACTACATCTTTCCTCAATCAGATGTCGCAGCTACTATTTGTTTTCACTGTTCATCTGTGTGACTATATTATTCAAGATTGGTATTATTCCCACAGATACCAACGACAGCTGGCTAAGGTATGTACAAGTGATACAGCCAAGCTGGGACTATGGAGCCACTATGTTATTTGGTAACTCAACAACTAGCCACAGTGTGAAAAATTATGGAGGCTGGTAGTAGTACATAAATTATAGCCTCTCAGTTCTGCTGTAAGTGCAAACAAGTTGTAGAACACAAATGACCCTACTAGTTCAGTGACTCTAGTGCACAATTGATAGTATGCATGTTCACATACTAGCTATGGCTATTGTTTATTTTGCTCAACGATTCCACTATTATTTGAGGGCAATGGCTGAACAAGAAATACAATATAGAAAATAACCTATTCTCCAAAGATACACGTAATATTGCTAAGAATAAAATATATACAGTAATGTTTATTTTTATCGCCAAGCCCTTTCGGTACAAGGAGCTTGTCTCCCTAAGAGAGGAGGAGTAAAGAAATACTTTTTGACTAGTAAATAGCACTTGATTACTTTGATCATTTTCCTCTGAGCTCTTGATCTGTGAAATGGTAGCCACACCTCCTTAGTGTCTGTGAAATTTGTTGATCTTGTTGTTTGGAGTTTATTGTGATTTCTTGACTGGCTCCAAAAACTACAACGCTTGCCATTTTGATTTCAGTCACAGACACTTCCACAGGCAACATAAATAATGACTAGCTCTAGACTCGCAAGCCACATCCTTTGCAGAGAGAGGAAGGGTCCAGTCATGCTGCAGTTGATGAGTTGTTACCAAGGAACACAATTATCGATCAGTGCAGTAATAAGATGCTGACATCTGCTTAATACGTGATGTAAATGCTACTCTATGACAACAACAAAAAAAATATGAAGAGCGTAGATCTCATTGGTCACAGCAAGTTTCTGCTGTGGTGACAACTTGATGGTTGCAGTCCTTCCTCCATAGATAGTAGTTATGGCTCTATTACTATGCTTCCTCTCTCTGTGAAGGATATGGTTTGCAAACTACATCTTGGCTCATGTGAGGGTCCAACAAACATGAGGAGGTGTGGCTACATTAATACAATCAGGTGCCTACTATATTGTGTGCACCAGTAGCTCACTCGACTACCTGGAAGACTTTGAATCGCTGCAGGACGACTGCGGAGTTGTTTCGGTAGCTTTTATTGTATCTTGTCATAAAATCGACAAACTGTTCCCACTCCCTGGAGTCTGGAGCGTCAAGCGCCAGCGGTCCGATGGCAAAATAACAGATGCACGCCAGGATGACACACAAAATGCGTCTCAGCAGCATCTTGATTCTGGTCCAGCTCTCCCTGGTCACGTGTTTTGCTGAAGTGGTCTCGTTCCCAGACCGCAGTATATAACCTGAACTGAAATGAGTCTGCAACATACTAGCGGCTAGAGACAGGAATAAAACCCATTAGTAAACTTTGACCTCGAGTGCATAATTGTGTATCTGAACGCGCGCGCACGCGATTGAGCTACTTTTCTCGTTCCCAGTCTGTGCAATGCGACTGGTTTCGAAGTTAATGACTTCCTGTGCAATCGTTGCTGACTGAGAAATGGCTGGTGCAGAATTTGTGAAATTTCCCTCCACTAGCTACAAAGCACACATCTGTCCACCTCTGTCAATCCACATCTCATCTTCAAACAACGCTGTAGGACCTGCCACGTTGGGTTGAGGTCCTGATTTAAGGCTTAAATCAGGACCTCAACCCAACGTGGCCAGATGTCTTTCCCATGAAGCCCACATACCTCTCTGGCCCCTGCTCTTCTTTAACTACTTTCTATGTCTACCTGTTCTAGACAGTTTGCTCAGTTTTGTTCCTATCTTCCTTTTCCGAACTGCTGCATGTGCTGCCGACCCTGACTCTTAGCCTTTCTCAGTAGTATATCGTATTCCTCCCTTCAACCTACACCTGGCTCTTTCATTATCTGGTTTCACCAATCTCCCTTAACTCTTTACCGACCAATGACGCCGTACGGCGTCATGAGATTAATGTTCTAGTTCTCATATGACCAATGACGCCGAACGGCGTCATGAGTACTTACCTGCCTTTGGGTGTTTCCCCCGGAAGATAGCGGTTTAGTACGCACCGTACACGCGTCTAACAGTATTCATTACACCCACCGGAAGCTAATCGTGCACATTTTAATTGAAACTAGTACTTTGACGAGGCGGAAGTTGAACGTAGCGTAGCGCGTCGTGCTACCGCAATCGACCGGGCCGTGTTTGTCGCGACCGATCTCGAGAAGTATACAAGCTACGAAGATGCGATAAAAAGCAATGTATAGCTAAATGAAAGCTCTAACTTCGCTACAGATTTCAAAGGAAGCAGAACTGTAACATCCAAGTTACAGGCACCAGAACAGACTGAAGGTAGAAACTTCCGGTATAAAGAGTTCGGGTTTATCTCCAAGCTTGTTCTTTAGTGGTAAGCTTCAGAACTACAGCGAAGCTAGGCAAAGCCTAAGGCTCTCCAATGTTTTTGACCAGAAGTCTGTAGCTGGTTTACAACTGGAGATATAACACGGAGTATACAACATGTCGTCTAGGCCGCTTTCGGAATTCCTGTGTGGTCATTTACGTAATATTGCAATAATTTGCTACGGTCAGTAAAGAGTTAACCAAAACTTCCAGAATCTCTGTCCATACATCTCTCTTCTTTTTCCAGCACAAACTGCTTCTTATGCCACTATTCTAATAGCTCCCACAGCAATTTTCTTCCACCCTATCCTGTACAACCTGTAACTCCATTACTAAGAAGTATTATCATGGCTCAATGTAGCAACACTGAGTTTAGGACAAGGAGCATAATGTTATTTATTATAACAATTTGTGAATGAAGTTGACATAGGTTACACAAGCAAAAGGACGTTCTGCCTGCTGAGCACATTTGTATTCCAGTGTGAGTGATATCCCTCTGCAGCTCCAACACAGCTACACGAAGTCCTGAAATGAAAGATAAAAAGCATTACAAGTGTCAGGCAAATTCTGCTCTGAGCTATGCATGGATTGACTCACTGTGTACATGTTTCTATATTCAAACCATTTTTCCAAATAATGTAACTGTGACATTAATTTGTGATCCCCCTCCCCTATCCTCATGTTTCTATATTCAAACCATTTTTCCAAATAATGTAACTGTGACATTAATTTGTGATCTCCCTCCCCTATCCTCATAATGTCATGCCTACCGTCAAATGCTGATCAGACACTGCCCTCAAATACCAGCTGCACAACTGGAAGTAAAACGTCCTTGAATAGTAGCCATGGCCAGTGTATGAAACAGATGATGGTCATCTAGCTATAGCACTAAGGCTACTGTGGGATATTCCATTTCGTAATTGTAACAGGCTTATTTTAATGAGTCTATGAAGCCGGACCCAAGCGCACAGCACAAGGGGAAGGAAGCCAGGCAGAGATACATCCCTTAGCCTGTGGAAAGAACAGCGATGCCATCACGCTCTTGCAGGAAGGTAGTTTACTGATAGCTTTAGCTGTTCTTCCTTCAAACTATGGTAGCCTAAGGTTGCTAGATGCAGCCTTTGTGCTTCCATTCAAAGCTATGACATATCAACCGGATGTTCTATATACATTCCCGTGGCATTCTGCGATTTGATTGGAGCTGCAATATATTTGCAGTGGGGACAGGTCAGGTATAGGTGTTAGACCAGACCCTCACACGCTTCGCCAGACTATGAGTCTACCTCCCTCACTCTTAAAGTCAGAATGTTATTTTTATAGTTTGTAAACTGCCCCCTTACTGTTAGAAATGAACTCTCTCTCCACTTCAGGTCATGTGTATAAAACTTAACATCAGAACCGGCCAGTGGGGAACTGGTTTTACCAACTGTATTTATTAAAAAGGTTACTTACTTTCATGAAATAAATTTACTATAGCTAGTGTCATCTATGTACCCTAGATCTACGTAGCTACAATACTCACCTCAATCTTCCTCGCCTTTTACAAAATGGAAAATGCCACGTGGCACTGGCCTCACCTGGGTCTGCATGGAACGAGGTTTTTTTATTGGTTTGGAACCGCGGCGTAAAAGGTCAAAGTTCACTAATGGTTTTATTCCTGTCTCTAGCCGCTAGTTGCAAACTAAGTTGCAAAACTAGGAGACTTGTTAAAGCAAAATGTATGCATGTTATAGTACTACCATTGCAAATTATCTGTACGATGGTAAAATAACAGATGGGCGCCTACACAGTACACAAAAATGCGTCTCAACAGCATCTAAGACTAAGTGCACGCATAGATTATATACATAATCTATGGTGCACGTGATTAAGTCTTGCTGGACTGATTCCCAGGTCAGACTAGTCTCGTGCCCAGACCAAACCCTCTCACGAGGAAAGGGTCTAGTGTCACAAGCCTGAATCCTTGGGCTTGCGGAAGTGTTGAAGCCTTGCAATTGTTAGTGTAGAATTACAAATTGATCAGTGTTGGATAATGAATCTCATAACATGCTTTGAGCGGTACGATTGAAGTACTTGTTCTCGCTTCCGCATTATTCCAATAAACGCTGCTCTGTGATTTCATTGGCCGCTCCAAGCTTCTGGAGCTAGCCCAGAGCTCAGCCCAAACTTGTGACACCAGACCCCTTCTCCTCGCGTGAGCTGGGTGGGGTCTGGGCACGAGACTAAGGTCAGACTGCGAGACCTTCTTCATTGCTCGGTGCTGGATCAAAATGGTTATTTCAACCCCGACGCCAGGTCAGACACAATACAACGTGTAGAAATCTCTTGTTGCAAAGATACTGTGAAACGAGTCTGTATTAAAAATGTAGAAGTTGGCAAAAAAAGACATTGAGATCCAGCAACTCTGCAAATGAAAAACACCTTTCACTAAATGTAGAAGTTGTTCTGTAAAGTGGGGGGGCTCCAATACCAGCTGGCACATCATTGTTCCTCTTTTTACACACACTCACACAAGTGCCACTTTGTGGGTAGCTAAATTGGGTGGGATAGTTACAGCTAAAGTGTGGTGGGGCGTTTATAGCTAAATGGGTGGGATAGCTATTGCTAAGTGGGGTGGGGCATTTATAGCTAAATGCTGGGATAGTTACGGCTAAGTGGGGTGGGGCATTTATAGCTAAATGGGTGGGATAGTTACGGCTAAATGAGTTACTAGTATTTATGAATATGCTCAAGTTAATCTGCCAGACAGAACAGCTACTAGAGCACTGTTATTTCACGTGCTTCCTTGTTCTGCAGTGCCTACAGGTGTATCTATCTTCACCTCACCCATGGTTGCTACAGCCACCAGTCCATCCCTTTTGCCAACAAGCAGCCCCCCAGACATTAACACGATTTCAAGTGTTATTGGAGGAGTGGTTGCTTCACTATTGTGTTGTGTTTGCTGCATATGCATAACAGTTTGCTGCATTGTGTGTGTGCAAAGAAAGGTACTTTTGTAACGTTTCTTGTGGAGGGGAAGCTGCCCATTTCTTATTGTGGGCATTCTTACTAGCCTCGTACCCAGGCTCCTCCCCAGTAAAACAGGGAAGAGGCTGGGTATGAGGCTAACTGATTACCACAATGAAAAACATTTTTGAGAAATGCTACTGTAATAATTGCATGACTATCCTTCCCAATCTAATTTTAAAAATGCAGTGCTAGAAAAGTGGGTGCTGATGTTTTATTACACTGTGTTCTTCAAATCGAATGAGTGTCATGCAACTGTAGTAGTTTGCTAATGGTCAGTAATATAATACTCCATTTACTACAATGGAACCATATATACATGTATATATATTGTGCCCTCCTTTTGGGGAAGAGACAGTTTTTTCCTCTTCTGAAATGAGACCCTAAAAACAAGGTTGTAATTCCTTTTTTCAACTTGTAAACTTGTACATTCACTTACGCTCAGTCTTTTTTATATATGATTATATAGCATTCTATGCATGATCAATGATTTAAAATACTTACTGTTTTCTGTACTTACTGTAAACTTCTTATGCTCAGCCAGTAAGTTACTTTTCATTGCTTCATATTCCATCATTAGCATTCTATGTATGATCGTGATCTTAAATGTGGTTTCTCTTTCCTCCACTTGCTACTATGTGAACGTGTGCGTTCACTTATGCTCAGCGAGTAAGTTACTTTTCATTGCTTCATATTCCATCGTTAGCATTCTATGTATGATCGTGATCTTAAATGTGGTTTCTCTTTCCTCCACTTGCGACTATGTGAACGTGTGCGTTCACTTATGCTCAGCATGTAAGTTACTTTTCATTGCTTCATATTCCATCGTTAGCATTCTATGTATCATCGTGATCTTAAATGTGGTTTCTCTTTCCTCCACTTGCGACTATGTGAACGTGTGCATTCACTTATGCTCAGCGAGTAAGTTACTTTTCATTGCTTCATATTCCATCGTTAGCATTCTATGTATGATCATGATCTTAAATGTGGTTTCTCTTTCCTCCACTTGCGACTATGTGAACGTGTGCATTCACTTATGCTCAGCGAGTAAGTTACTTTTCATTGCTTCATATTCCATCGTTAGCATTCTATGTATGATCGTGATCTTAAATGTGGTTTCTCTTTCCTCCACTTGCGACTATGTGAACGTGTGCGTTCACTTATGCTCAGCATGTAAGTTACTTTTCATTGCTTCATATTCCATCGTTAGCATTCTATGTATCATCGTGATCTTAAATGTGGTTTCTCTTTCCTCCACTTGCGACTATGTGAACGTGTGCATTCACTTATGCTCAGCGAGTAAGTTACTTTTCATTGCTTCATATTCCATCGTTAGCATTCTATGTATGATCATGATCTTAAATGTGGTTTCTCTTTCCTCCACTTGCGACTATGTGAACGTGTGCGTTCACTTATGCTCAGTATGTAAGTTACTTTTCATTGCTTCATATTCCATCGTTAGCATTCTATGTATGATCGTGATCTTAAATGTGGTTTCTCTTTCCTCCACTTGCTACTATGTGAACGTGTGCATTCACTTATGCTCAGGAGTAAGTTACTTTTCATTGCTTCATATTCCATCGTTAGCATTCTATGTATGATCATGATCTTAAATGTGGTTTCTCTTTCCTCCACTTGCGACTATGTGAATGTGTGCGTTCACTTATGCTCAGCCAGTAAGTTACTTTTCATTGCTTCATATTCCATCGTTAGCATTCTATGTATGATCATGATCTTAAATGTGGTTTCTCTTTCCTCCACTTGCGACTATGTGAACGTGTGCGTTCACTTATGCTCAGCATGTAAGTTACTTTTCATTGCTTCATATTCCATCGTTAGCATTCTATGTATGATCGTGATCTTAAATGTGGTTTCTCTTTCCTCCACTTGCGACTATGTGAACGTGTGCGTTCACTTATGCTCAGTATGTAAGTTACTTTTCATTGCTTCATATTCCATCGTTAGCATTCTATGTATGATCGTGATCTTAAATGTGGTTTCTCTTTCCTCCACTTGCTACTATGTGAACGTGTGCATTCACTTATGCTCAGGAGTAAGTTACTTTTCATTGCTTCATATTCCATCGTTAGCATTCTATGTATGATCGTGATCTTAAATGTGGTTTCTCTTTCCTCCACTTGCGACTATGTGAATGTGTGCGTTCACTTATGCTCAGCCAGTAAGTTACTTTTCATTGCTTCATATTCCATCGTTAGCATTCTATGTATGATCATGATCTTAAATGTGGTTTCTCTTTCCTCCACTTGCGACTATGTGAACGTGTGCATTCACTTATGCTCAGGTGGTAAGTTACTTTTCATTGCTTCATATTTCATCGTTAGCATTCTATGTATGATCGTGATCTTAAATGTGGTTTCTCTTTCCTCCACTTGCGACTATGTGAATGTGTGCATTCACTTATGCTCAGCAAGTAAGTTACTTTTCATTGCTTCATATTTCATCGTTAGCATTCTCATGATCTTAAATGTGGTTTCTCTTTCCTCCACTTGCTACTATGTGAACGTGTGCATTCACTTATGCTCAGGTGGTAAGTTACTTTTCATTGCTTCATATTTCATCGTTAGCATTCTATGTATGATCGTGATCTTAAATGTGGTTTCTCTTTCCTCCACTTGCGACTATGTGAACGTGTGCATTCACTTATGCTCAGGAGTAAGTTACTTTTCGTTGCTTCATATTCCATCGTTAGCATTCTATGTATGATCGTGATCTTAAATGTGGTTTCTCTTTCCTCCACTTGCGACTATGTGAACGTGTGCGTTCACTTATGCTCAGCCAGTAAGTTACTTTTCATTGCTTCATATTCCATCGTTAGCATTCTATGTATGATCATGATCTTAAATGTGGTTTCTCTTTCCTCCACTTGCGACTATGTGAATGTGTGCGTTCACTTATGCTCAGCCAGTAAGTTACTTTTCATTGCTTCATATTTCATCGTTAGCATTCTATGTATGATCATGATCTTAAATGTGGTTTCTCTTTCCTCCACTTGCTACTATGTGAACGTGTGCATTCACTTATGCTCAGGTGGTAAGTTACTTTTCATTGCTTCATATTCCATCGTTAGCATTCTATGTATGATCGTGATCTTAAATGTGGTTTCTCTTTCCTCTACTTGCGACTATGTGAACGTGTGCGTTCACTTATGCTCAGCATGTAAGTTACTTTTCATTGCTTCATATTCCATCGTTAGCATTCTATGTATGATCATGATCTTAAATGTGGTTTCTCTTTCCTCCACTTGCGACTATGTGAACGTGTGCGTTCACTTATGCTCAGTATGTAAGTTACTTTTCATTGCTTCATATTCCATCGTTAGCATTCTATGTATGATCATGATCTTAAATGTGGTTTCTCTTTCCTCCACTTGCGACTATGTGAATGTGTGCATTCACTTATGCTCAGCAAGTAAGTTACTTTTCATTGCTTCATATTTCATCGTTAGCATTCTCATGATCTTATATGTGGTTTCTCTTTCCTCCACTTGCTACTATGTGAATGTGTGCATTCACTTATGCTCAGCAAGTAAGTTACTTTTCATTGCTTCATATTTCATCGTTAGCATTCTCATGATCTTAAATGTGGTTTCTCTTTCCTCCACTTGCTACTATGTGAACGTGTGCATTCACTTATGCTCAGCCAGTAAGTTACTTTTCATTGCTTCATATTTCATCGTTAGCATTCTCATGATCTTATATGTGGTTTCTCTTTCCTCCACTTGCTACTATGTGAATGTGTGCATTCACTTATGCTCAGCAAGTAAGTTACTTTTCATTGCTTCATATTTCATCGTTAGCATTCTCATGATCTTAAATGTGGTTTCTCTTTCCTCCACTTGCGACTATGTGAACGTGTGCGTTCACTTATGCTCAGCCAGTAAGTTACTTTTCATTGCCTCATATTCCATCGTTAGCATTCTCATGATCTTAAATGTGGTTTCTCTTTCCTCCACTTGCGACTATGTGAACGTGTGCATTCACTTATGCTCAGGTGGTAAGTTACTTTTCATTGCTTCATATTCCATCGTTAGCATTCTATGTATGATCGTGATCTTAAATGTGGTTTCTCTTTCCTCCACTTGCGACTATGTGAATGTGTGGATTCACTTATGCTCAGCATGTAAGTTACTTTTCATTGCTTCATATTCCATCGTTAGCATTCTCATGATCTTAAATGTGGTTTCTCTTTCCTCCACTTGCGACTATGTGAACGTGTGCATTCACTTATGCTCAGCCAGTAAGTTACTTTTCATTGCTTCATATTTCATCGTTAGCATTCTATGTATGATCATGATCTTAAATGTGGTTTCTCTTTCCTCCACTTGCGACTATGTGAACGTGTGCATTCACTTATGCTCAGCCAGTAAGTTACTTTTCATTGCTTCATATTTCATCGTTAGCATTCTATGTATGATCATGATCTTAAATGTGGTTTCTCTTTCCTCCACTTGCGACTATGTGAAAGTGTGCATTCACTTATGCTCAGCATGTAAGTTACTTTTCATTGCTTCATATTCCATCGTTAGCATTCTATGTATGATCATGATCTTAAATGTGGTTTGTGAATGTGAAATGCAATTTTTCTCTTTTCCACTTTGTACTGGTGAACTTGTACATTCATTTATGCTCAGGAGGTAAGTTCATTTTCACTGGCAATGAAAAGTAACTTACTGGCTGAGCATAAGTGAATGCACACGTTCACATAGTCACAAGTGGAGGAAAGAGAAACCACATTTAAGATCACGATCATACATAGAATGCTAACGATGGAATATGAAGCAATGAAAAGTAACTTACTCGCTGAGCATAAGTGAATGCACACGTTCACATAGTCGCAAGTGGAGGAAAGAGAAACCACATTTAAGATCATGAGAATGCTAACGATGAAATATGAAGCAATGAAAAGTAACTTACTTGCTGAGCATAAGTGAATGCACACATTCACATAGTCGCAAGTGGAGGAAAGAGAAACCACATTTAAGATCATGATCATACATAGAATGCTAACGATGAAATATGAAGCAATGGTTAGCATTCTATGTATGATCATGATCTTAAATGTGGTTTGTGAATGTGAAATGCAATTTTCTCTTTTCCACTTGGTACTGTGTGAACTTGTACCTTCATTTATGCTCAGGAGGTAAGTTCATTTTCACTGGCTCACATATGGTTAGCATTCTGTGACACGAGATTTTGTTTTTACTTTCTTCAATTGTTTGTGAACCTGCATGTACATGTGCATTCACTTACAGATAGCAACATATACCATGGTTTCCTTGTGACAGTATGTATAATGTCAGCACTCATGTTGTTTACCTTCTTGTAGCTGTACCGACCAGTACGTCAGGAGATGGCTGTCCATGCACATGGTCAAACTTCTACAGAGGAGATCAATGGTAGGTCAACTTGTTTCTCAAAATACAGACATGTACGTAATAGTCAATGTTTACACTTTAGACTCTATTCATGGAGTGGAGGTTGTCGGAGAAACCGATTTTGTAGTTTCTACCAAAGGAGGCTTCTTTGAATGGAAAGGATATGGACTGAAACTCAGTGTACCTGAAGACAGCCTACCCACTGGCATGGAACAGTGCAGGATAAACGTCAAAGCAAGTCTGTCTGGACCATTTCTCCTGCCTGATGACTCAGACCTCATGAGCCCTGTCTTCTGGATCTCGGCACTCTGCAAGTTCAAGAAGCTAGTCACACTAGAGATCCAGCACTGTGCATCCAGAGATGAGGCATCTTTTGCTGATCTCAACTTCGTCTCCACCAAGTGTTCCCAGAAGGAACTCCCCTACATATTCAGGCAGTTGGATGGAGGAGGGTTCCCTGCAGACAGCTCTTATGGTAGCATCCAACTAAGCCACTTCTCTGGTATTGGAGTTACTGGGAGAAGGACTCCACGGTCCTACTGTGCACAGATCTACTACACCATCAAGGAGGAGGCATCCGACTGGAGAGTTTACTTCATCATCACTAAAGATCTTGATGTGCTGAAGACCGTATGTGGTGTGCAATGTGTGTAGCAATTAGCAATGTTTCAGTAATGTCTCGGTTTTGTAGTAACGCAGGCTGTTTTTATTGCAGATCGTCAGAAAGCACTATGGCCATTTTGCAAAGCAAGAGGCCACACTTCGAGTCAGATTTGAGCATAGTAAAATTACTTTGGACATTCCTGAAGATGGACAAGTGACTAAAGAAGGCTGGAGAATAACACCACGTACTCATCCCACTGTGAGTGAACACACACATGAAAGTCAAAGTGCAAGTCCTAAGTATACATAGCTATATAGATCACTATGTATTTTGTTTTGTAAAGGATGGAATGACCAGCAATAGCTATAAATCATTTGTTCACCAGATCTCTAGAAAGGATGTAGATCACTTTGAGCCTGGTCTGTGCTATCCTGAGTGTGAGCTGCTTGTGGAGTGGGAGCTGAAGGACCAGAAACCCATTCGCTTGAGGCACAGAATTAACCTCATTGGAGCCAGAGAACCTTACAACTTCTTCCACCTAAACCTAAATCCTGCATGGAAAGGTAGTATGTCAACTCAGTGGTCACCTCAGTTTCATTGGAAAGTAACATAAGCACACACACACACACACACACACACACACACACACACACACACACACACACACACACACACACACACACACACACACACACACACACACACACACACACACACACACACACACACACACACACACACACACACATGGTTAGGTACTATATGTTGCATGCATGGCTAAACGTTGGCTATTACATATTACTGGCAGCTAATTGTTAGACCAGTCAACTATAATAAACAGACAGAGCCAATTAACTGAAGCTACTATGGAGTGTGATCCGTGACTTGATACAACCAAAAATTTACTTGGTTAAAGAACTCAACCTCTCCACATGTTAGTTACCATAGCCTAATGTTGGCCCTCATTCTTAGGCCCCCACCAGCTTTTCGTTGCTTGCAGTATTGAAAAGCTAGGTGGAGGCCTGGGAACGTTGCTAGTCTGATAGTGATTTCATTCCCAACTCTCTTATTTGATACAGAAGTGGTAAGGCATCAGTCAACATCAAGTCGTGGATCAGTGGAATATGGTCAGGGTGAGTGTTCTAACATGTAGCTGCTACCAAACCTTGGCAGATACATGAAAGTAAATTTCACATGCCTTCATTAATTTCCCTTGGTTTGCAGAGGTTCATGGTTTATGGCTAATGATTGATGTTTTGTGGTTTCAATAAAACATATTATCTTGCTAACTCCTCCCATGTAGACTTCACTGTTACATTATCGCAAAAGCTAGCACAATTATATTATTTGTTGTTAGACACAGATCCAAGTGACTACCCAGCTGGTTTAGACAGTGAACCAGAGCTCAGAAAACTCATGAATGAAGTAGCCGCTAAGATCCCGGGCAAGTGGAGAGATGTGGGTCTGCAGCTGGGGGTGGACAAGAGCATACTGGATGGAATTGCCACCATCAGCCAGGGTGATACCAACCTCTCTTACAGTAATGTTTTCACACGATGGAAGAATCAAAACTCAACAACACACCCCTACACTTGGTCAACAATAGTGCAGGCTCTGAAGGCTCCAGCAGTTGGGGAGGAAAGATTGGCAGACAAAATAAGTGCCATGCTTGGACATCATCACTGATAGATCATTTATGTTAGCATAATATATATATTTGTCACCAGTGGCAGTGTGCAACTGTTGTGTCCCTGGACCCACATGCATTGATTCCTATAATATGATCTGACCCCCAGCTTTGAAAACATGCAATGTAGAGGCCCTTAATTAGTAATTTCAAATTGTATTGTTTCACATCAGTTCTTTAAAACATGTACACCCTCCCATCCCAATGTGTTTGGATAGCTACAAGTTGAACAGATGTTTTAATTTTCCTAACAATTGGATATAATTCTAAGGAGGCATTTACATCCAGCAACGAAATTGAAGGGCATGCAGCAATTAAGCCAGCAATATTACTTTGCTGTATGCACCTATTTTAGGTATACCATGCACTAACTCAGTTGATATATGTATGTTAATTGAACTGGAATAATTACCCGCACATGCATTAGCATTTGTGTAGTAATGTGTACAGCATGACTATTACTTTACCACATTTGATTAAAACAACAGTAAACTTAAAGCTACACCAAGTAGGCTACGGGACTTCCTCCTTCAGCGGTGTAGCAGTTCTGGGAGGAGTGGCTGGCAACTGTCCAGCTGGGATCTGTCCGTGGACCCATGTTTGCAGGAAGGGGACTAGGGCACTCCCTAACAGTATCTGAGTGGGATGGTAGACTAGCAGGGGGAGCGATATCAAACTTAGGTTCTCTGAATGGCTGAAGATGATCTTGAGCATCGGAATACCTTCAGTAAGTAAAAACATGTTAAAGTTTGTCAAACTTTTAAACTCTATTGTAACAGGTTGAAAGTTGTAAGTATTGCTAAGGTACAGGCTGAGTGGTAAGTGTAAATGAATTTGTTTTTGTACTCTCTTCACTTCTGCTCTAAAGTGGTCAAACATTGGCTTTAAAGTTTTGCAATCTTACAAATTTGATGAGGAACTGCGTTGAGGAAAGGTTTTAATTTCTCTTAATGAGTCTGCTAAGGCTCCTTAGAATATGGATAGCCTATGTCATTTCAGGGGTGGGGTAGGACTGCTCAGACTGTCACATGACCTTTAAGTCGTTAATGGCATTCCTGAGCTTGTAAGCACATTAAAACTGCATCTATCTTCTTCCATGTTGACCTTTGGTTGGGGTTCAATCCTGGATATTTATCATGACAGATCTATTTGCAAGCTTCCATTGTCCAACTTTGGAATATGTTTGTCCTATCCCCCCTCCCTGATATCATTGTACCCACACCTTCACTTGTGGTACTGTGAGCAACAATAGCTGGAGTAGAGGTCTGTGTACAAGGCAGGACCTACCTAGTGTGTAGGTGGGGCATTAGTCTATGGTCAGGCCTCAGGATGCAAGTAAGGTGGAGACCTGGGTGCAAGGCAGGACCTACCTAGTGTGTAGGTGGGGCATTAGTCTATGTCCAGGCCTCAGGATGCAAGTAAGCTAGGTGGAGACCTGGGTGCAAGGCAGGACCTACCTAGTGTGTAGGTGGGGCATTAGTCTATGGTCAAGCCTCAGGATGCAAGTAAGGTGGAGACCTGGGTGCAAGGCAGGACCTACCTAGTGTGTAGGTGGGGCATTAGTCTATGTCCAGGCCTCAGGATGCAAGTAAGCTAGGTGGAGACCTGGGTGCAAGGCAGGACCTACCTAGTGTGTAGGTGGGGCATTAGTCTATGGTCAAGCCTCAGGATGCAAGTAAGGTGGAGACCTGGGTGCAAGGCAGGACCTACCTAGTGTGTAGGTGGGGCATTAGTCTATGTCCAGGCCTCAGGATGCAAGTAAGCTAGGTGGAGACCTGGGTGCAAGGCAGGACCTACCTAGTGTGTAGGTGGGGCATTAGTCTATGGTCAAGCCTCAGGATGCAAGTAAGGTGGAGACCTGGGTGCAAAGCAAAGCCTACCTAGTGTGAGTGACTTGTGAGTTGAACAGAAGAGAACTGCAACAATATCCTGCCTTGAAAAGATACCTAACCTGCAGGAGACATGCCAGTATGCAAAGCTGCACCATCCACTAGGTAAGAAGGAACATTTCTCTAAAAAGAAAAACTCACGTGCTTGTAATGATGAATGCCAGGAAGAGAAACGTACATTGACAGAGAATTACTGCAGGGCAAGAAGCCAGTAACATCAACAAACATACAGTTTAGTCTTACATAAGTGACCACTGCAACTTACCAATAAGAACAACCTTCAATGTACTCGTAACAGAAATCTGACTCTGAGAATCTGCAAGAAATAACAACCATAGATATAAGTGGAAGAGACCTATGTACATGTAGATCAGTGCTAGGTAGAAATTGAGCATTATTCCATTGCATATTTTAATAAGTTTTAAGCACTGTATCACCAAACTTCCATTAAAGATAGGGCTTATATGTGCTGTGCAGATGTGGTAATGGATCTATGAAACGTGTGCATTATGAAGCACTTTGAACAAGATAAATATTAATGTGACTGATATATGTGGTATGATGTCTATCTGGTTAACTGGTTAGACATGACATGACATGCACAGGTAACATACTCTTGAATGTATCACAGAATGTAGTATATATTATCAACAGAAGAATTGAGCTGTAGAATAAAAAGTACACAGCACATACGTTTTATGAAGCATATAATTCCACAAAGATTTATACTTTATGAATAGCGAATTTGAAATTACCTGCTAATGACTCCAAATGGAGGGGACTTTTGCTCGATCCAGTCCTTGATGTAGTTCCTGACAAACTGCAGAGGATAAAGTGGCCCAGAATGAGCCTAGACACTAAGCTTCAATTCATGTCACTGTGGTCCACATATGCAAATAACAAAGTTGAGATCCAGCCAGGATTTACAATGAGGTCTTCTGAATGTCGGTCAGATGTTCTTATCACTAAGCCAGTGAGCCGCTGGAGCTCTGGCATTGGAGCAGAGGATGAAAATATCTATAGACACAGTTTGATTCTCAAGCTGGATTTCTGAAACCCACTTCTGCTGGGAGCTAGCACTGGAAACTTGAGCCAAGAGTTCTTCCATCAATTCTCTTGGGGTTCATGACCTTGACCACACCCACTCATTAGCAAGCTTACAATTGTCAGGGCTCTTTGACCAGTGAACACTTCTCCTGACTGAAAAATGCCTACAGTGCCAGAAATGGAGCCCCTACAAGGGCAGAGCAGCGGTTTCTACGTTCGTTTGTGCTAAAAAGGAGAGAAATGGTCCAGCCAGTGCCGACCAAGCCCGTTTCTACAGCTAGCCAGGACAACCACCATGTGCACAGCATGTTGTGACTATGCCCGCCCACCTCCCCCTGTCCCACCTTTTTGCTAAGTGAAAAACTTATCTTGCGAAATGAATTGTGTCAACTGATAACATGTGGCCAAAGTTGCATGATGAGTACACTTGTCATCAGTGGTTAAAGGGTTAACTCTGCATGATGAATACACTTGTCATCAGTAGTTAAAGGGTTAACTCTGCATGATGAGTACACTTGTCATCAGTGGTTAAAGGGTTAACTCTGCATGATGAGTACACTTGTCATCAGTGGTTAAAGGGTTAACTCTGCATGATGAGTACACTTGTCATCAGTAGTTAAAGGGTTAACTCTGCATGGTGAGCACCATACATGTATATACTAGTGTTGAGAGCTGTGCTAGTTACTATCCTCAGACAATGACTCTCTCCACACCTACCTGTCCAATGATGAGTGGTACCAACACAGTGAGAGAGAGCTGAGCAAAGATGGTGGCAAAAGGAACCGATGCCGTGGTGCCGACCTGAGAACAGGTGATGAAGATGAACCATTCAATAAGCATTGAGCTGGCAGGAGGACAGTTTATTTAGACAATCACCCAAACTTCCTACAATCCCCCTCTAAGTTGTGGCCATGATGGTGCAGGAACACCACAGGAAAATATAGCCTCATGTCCAGACCCCACCCTCTCATGAGGAAATGGGTCTGGTTGCCCAGACCCCACCCTCTCATGAGGAGAAGGGTCTGGTTGCCCAGACCCCACCCTCTCATGAGGAGAAGGGTCTGGTTGCCCAGACCCCACCCTCTCATGAGGAGAAGGGTCTGGTTGCCCAGACCCCACCCTCTCATGAGGAGAAGGGTCTGGTTGCCCAGACCCCACCCTCTCATGAGGAGAAGGGTCTGGTTGCCCAGACCCCGCCCTCTCATGAGGAAATGGGTCTGGTGACTGTTGAGCGCTTTCTTGGTTGTGCTGAGTCAGCAATCTTGATTCTGAACAATGTCATACAAGTGTTGACGCTAGCCAATGAAACAGACTGTCATAAAGGTATAATCATTCAAATCAAGATTGCTGACTCAGCACAACCAAGGAAGCGCTCAATAGTCACCGGATCCTTTTCCTCATGAGAGGGCGGGGTCTCGGGATGAGACTAAGGAAGGTAGGGAAAGTGTAGTGAATGAACCGTTTTCTACTACTGTCATGTGCTACTTACATATCAAAACTGAAAACAACTGGATTCAATATGTATAGAAAGACGTAGCAGTCAGTGTGGATGCTGTAGCAAACAATAAACTTTCTACTCTCCACCACTACTTATTGTCATCACCGAGTGTACTCTGCATGTTGGCTTACCAGGAGCAGTAGCAATAGAGGAGTCACTATTATACCCTGTACAGTGCATGTGGAGAGGGAGAACTTTAAGATCAGAGGTAGAGGGATGAAGAGAACAGCTTACCAGAAAACTTCCAATAGCCGAGTTAAAAATAGCAGCTGCCTGGAAAGGCAAGCAAACATAAACATAAATCATTAGTACTCAATACTGCTAGTGATGGAAGGCTAGGCAAAGGACTGGGAGTGAGGCTACAACATTTTACGAGACCCTATTTAAAGAAGAGTCACATCTACCTCATTCCCTCCGACAGCTTTGGTGAGGATCACTGCTGAAGAGACTGGAGGAGGCATACAACCTACGACATGGAGTCTAGGGGGTTGTGTAGGTGTGTGTGATTGTATGAGTGTGTTGTGTGTATGTGTGGTGTGTGTGTGTGTGTGTGTGTGTGTGTGTGTATGTGTGTGTTTGTGTGTGTGCGTGCGTGTGTGCGTACGTGCGTGTGTGCGTGCGTGCGTGCGTGCGTGCGTGCGTGCGTGCGTGCGTGCGTGCGTGCATGCGTGGTTCGTGTGTGTATGTGTGGTGTGTACGTGTGGTGTGTATGTGCATGTATATATGTGATGTGTGATTGTATGTGTGTGGTATATGTATGGTGTAGTATGACATGAGTATGTGTGTGGTGTGACGTGTGCCATGTGTGTGGTGTGAAGTGTGCCATGTGTGTGGTGTGAAGTGTGCCATGTGTATGGTGTGAAGTGTGCCATGTGTATGGTGTGAAGTGTGCCATGTGTATGGTGTGAAGTGTGCCATGTGTATGGTGTGAAGTGTGCCATGTGTGTGCCATGCCATACAATGCACATGTACACATGCATATCCAAACAACCGTCTACTCTTGATTATTAAGTTTATCTTCAGCGACTGACCCGTCCAGGAAGACCTTGTCAAGCACATGTGTCAGGCTAAGTGACCTGACCAACAAGGTCACTGCAAGAGGGATGAAGATGAGCGTGTAGCTCTGAATGAAAAGGTGTAACCTGCCATGGCCGAGAGCCTTACGTAACTCCTGCATAGAGGGAGAGAGAGTAAGGCAGGGAGGGAGGGAGGGAGGGAGGGAGGGAGGGAGGGAGGGAGGGAGGGAGGGAGGGAGGGAGGGAGGGAGGGAGGGAGGGAGGGAGGGAGGGAGGGAGGGAGGGAGAGAGAGTAAGGCAGGGAGGGAGGGAGGGAGGGAGGGAGGGAGGGAGGGAGGGAGGGAGGGAGGGAGGGAGGGAGGGAGGGAGGGAGGGAGGGAGGGAGGGAGGGAGGGAGGAGTAGAAGGATGAGAGGGAGGGAGAGAGAGAGGGAGGGAGAGAAGAGGATGAACGACAACATTTGGCAACTGTTGCCAGCTGCTGGTATACACAACCTCAGTTTTCAGTGACAGTCCGCTGTTGAAGAAAATGAGAGAAACTGCAATAAACTTGACAGTGATCTCCGGTCTTAGGGGACCTGAGGAACAAGGGATGAAGATGAGGTAGTCTTGTGTTGCCAATAGCAACATGTCAAGTAAAGGAAACCCACTCACACTAGACACACCACAAATATTATGAAGCAATGTAAAGTCTGCAGTGCACACTTATTTATCGCCCACTTAAAATTGGGGTGGGTGTCAGAACAAGGGCTCTCCTTCCAGCAAGAGCCTGGCTATGTGAGACTAGAAGTGAGGAGATTGATGCTTTCTACTTCCATGTCGAGCTGTTTATGTAGCCCATAACCTCAAATTAATGAAAATCGCTCCTGTGAACGATACAACTTGTGAGACCCATAATTTCATACTCTTACTGGCAAGGGGTAGTCACTTATATGTCGCCTGTTGAAGTGTTTGTGACCACAATCAAGTTTTTTGATCGGCAAAAAGTGTGCTTGATCGCTTGATCGCTCCCTTCTGAGGCTTTGATTGCTTGATTTTCAAGGGTCAAAGGTCAAATTGTAGCCACACGTTCTTGATCTGTTGATTTTAGCAGTTCACCTTGATCCCTTGATCGACCCCCCAAAAGTGCTTAGATCGCTTGATTCAATTTTGATCCCGGTCGCAAACGCTTCTACACGAGGTATTTTCACTTGTTTATGGTCATACACCATTTGACAACAGCTAGCTGGATTGGGGTTGGAGTAAATACATTTATACTGTTCGCATATATAAATACAAATGAAAAAAAAAATATGTGGGAACAACGGACCCGCCCCGCCCTCCTCCCCCCCTCGCGTCTTCACCTCCTTTGGCACCCACGAAGGGATGTATTTTAGCAAGGATGATCACCGCCACGACACCCAAGAGAAACCACCGCTTGCGTAGATGCGCCAAGATTCTCTCCAGTCCCACCATACTGCGCTCATGTGTCAGGGTAGAGGGGTCCGACATAACTGTGTGGGCGGCGCGCGCAAGATTGATACGACTTTTACTAGTTCAGTCTCGTTCCCAGACCACTTGCTAAGTGCTGAGGGTGGCAGTCTGGGAATGAGGCATAAAGTCTGTCAGCCCCTGCATGATTAGCCCGAGGAAGCCAGACTCTTGTGCAGTGCTTAGCAGAGGTGCGCCAGGCTATGAATTTGTGTTTGCGGACTGCGCGCGTTTGAGTGTTGGACAAGGAGCGAGCAAACAAGATCTTGTTGGACAGGTGATGGTGGAGCAGAGGTAAGAAACGATACCGAATATCATTTGTGCTGTGAGTATCATTTGGTACACGTTTAATATACGAACTCTTTGGTGATTGTCCTAAATTAAAGACTGCATAAATTATGCCAGCTTGACTAATTAATACGTGGGAGGACACCCATCGTGTGTTCACTAAACTCGGGCAAAATGTGACAGTCTCGGCACCTGCTTGCGAAGACCATAGATATTAGAGCAGTAACTACCATGCTGCAACTTAGTCTCGTGCCCAGGCTTCAATTTTTCCAGACTAATTCCTTGTTTATCTTGGCTATTTCCTCCATGGTTACTGAGGTGGTCAAATTATCTCTTTGAAGAGGACTGTCTGCAGACTTTGCGTCCACTCTAAAACCACAAATTGGATCCACACAGTGGTCTTTCCCATGTCAGCCTTCAGATCTTCCCACCAAAGCTAGGACTTGTGCTGACTACGTGATCTGTGGCACAGATGACGTCACAGATTCATAGCATGATATTATTCAGTCGTACCATCAACTATGGAGACAAGCCCTACCTCTAAAACATATCCATGTTTCAGGCATGGCCACTTGGTGACACAAATGTTGCATTGCCAATTTTTCTTTGCTACATTAGCTAAACTTTGTTACTGCTTGCTAGATGTTTCAAGCACGTTGTTTTACAGTCCTTCAGAATTGGCAACGCAACATTTGTGTCACTACCATCTTAAGTGGCCATGCTTGAAACATGCTATATATTCAAGCTTGAATATACTTTATTCGCCAAGTTTGCCAGTTCTGGATTTCATTAGTTTAGACACAGCAGCATATTTTAGAGAGAAGCTAGAGACAAAACAACCAATTGAGAGACAAACCCCACCACTAAATAAAATCCAGACTTGAAGTAAACTGCTAAAGGACATTGTAAATGCATAAGCAGCTTCTCTTCACTGCACTAGGCAACCCTTTAGAGTGTGTATCCTAGTTTCATTGCCAAGTTCATTTCTGTTGTGCATTTGGTTCTCGTATGTTTCAATCTTGGACGCCAGCAGGTCCACCCAGGGAATGGGTAGCTATGTTTCAATCCCCCCCAAGACACTGGGAAATTTTGTGGGTGCACTTGTCCACCAATATCTAATTGTGGCACTAGTATCCCAGAGTAAGGGTGTCCATATCCCTGAGTGTGGCTTGTACAGAGATAACTGTGGACAGTTGGTTTGCTAGCTACAGAAGCCATGTTCGAACAGGAGCCTTGTAAGAATTCCCTGTGGGTACTTAAGTATAGGCCACAAAGTTGGGCTGTTCACAGTCTGTGGGTTGTGAGGTCTTTTTTATGATTTCTCCTCACTGTTATGGCTAGCCTCTCTCCCAGGTCACTCCCAGATTTATCTCCACAGAGAAATTGGGATCTCCTGGGAAGGTAGAGTGATCATTCAGTGCAAGGATCAAGCTCTTCATTTCACGGCTGTGGTGCATGCAGTGTACAGAATGCATACTATAAATATAAACTAGTACAACTTGTTGTGTGAGGTCAAATGTTCCCACAGAGCACCAACATGACAGGTCCGGTTTGGTGGGAGAGTTTGCAGTTTGAGTGGTTTAGTGGGTGGGAGTGACAGAGTGGTTCGATTCTAGCGGAATTCTTTTTGCTAGTGTTTTTTTTTTCCACTTGTCTTTCAATTTCACAAGCTCTCAGTGTGTTATTTGTCAATTTCACAAGTTCTCAGCTTTATGTCTAGGTATCTTTATTGCTTTCAGATTCACCACAAGCTCTCAGCCTGTTGTTTTTAATTCCTCTCAGCTTGTTATTTTTAAATCCTCTCAGCTTATTTTAATTCCTCTCAGCCTGTTATTTTTCAGTTATCTTTCAGTTAGTTATTTTCAGTTCCGCATGCCCTCAGCCGCCCTCATATGTGTCTGTGCTACTTTAGATTCTCCACAAGCTTTGATCCTGTTATTTTCGTGTAAGCTCTCATCCTGATGTTTTTGATGTCTATCTCTCGTTTTTCAGATGTACCACAAACCATCAGCAGCTGTGAAGAGTGATCACGTTGGGAAGATGGGTACGGTGCGATTGATGGTTCGGCTTGCAGTACTAGTAGTTCTTATATCACTTACGGCACTACTTGCATTCAGAATGAGAACTGCCGATACATCGCTCCATGGCGTGAGAACAACATTGAAACGTTACAATCGAGTCGTTTCAGTCCGTGCAGAGTTGTATGGTGTTCGTTTCTCAGATAATAAGATGGATGATGAAAGTAGCGTTTTATTCAAAGCATCTTTGGAAGATCGACAACTTGTCTTTGCTCATCCGCAAATAGTGAGACCTTTGAAAGACTTGCTGAAGGCGCCCTGGGTGACACCATTACAGAGTGTGCTGGGTAACATGACTGGCACGCAAGTGAACATCGTCCTGGCGGACGCAGTGTATCTGCCCAGTGTTGTAAACTGGCTTATTGCAGCCCTAGTTCAAGCCACCCCTCCACTTGATAACGTGCTGGTAATTGCACTAGACAAACCACTTCACTTGTTCCTGAAAGATAAAAATATACCCCTAGTCTACATTGACCCATGGAGTGTGATCAACCATGATGCAAGACTGGGTGGAGCCTATACACATATTTGGGTCACCAGACTAGCTATCTTTCGACTCCTCAACCACTGGGGGTATGATGTGGCAAACTATGACACAGATGCCGTTGTGCTCAAGAACCTACAGCCTCTGTTTGATAAGTACTGGGACAGCGATGTGATTGGATCTGCCGGTTCGTTTCCTCAGAAGCTGGGGAGAAAGTGGGGGCAGACGTTCTGCATGGGAGTGTCTCTGTTTAGAAACACTAAGAAAACAGGTGAGAATTGGCGTTAATCAGATTAGTCATAGGAATGCAGGACATTGTCGAGATGAATCGTGGACAGTGATGCATGAAATGTATGCAACTATAGTTTTGTATGTAGGACTTTGGCCTAGACTTGTCACGAGCCATTGAGCACACTTCTCCCCTGGTGGAACCTCCCAGTGATGGCAGGGTTTTGCCCTAGTACCAGATGCACCATTATTAACATGGCCTTCCATGTATGCTGCATGTCAACTACTGGCCGTGCATGCATGTGGCTGTTAACGTGTGAGTTAGTATTAGGGCATACGTAAATACACGCAGGAGAGCCTTGCGGGAAGCGAGGTATTGCATATGTAACAGTTACGTGTGTCTACGTCGGTCAGCCTCTTGTCGTTGCTGCCTCCAGGAATCACGCTCTGCTCAACAGTGTAGCTGCACTCGTAGATTAACTATGATACGAGTGCAGCTACACCGTTGGAGGCAGCAATGACGAGAGGCTGACGAATGTAGGCACGGATGAGGTTGTTGCTGCTAATGTGTGAGTTAGTATTAGATATGATAATGATGGTATAAGTGGTGTTGCATATGTGATTCCCTGATGAAGATCACCATAGTCATTGGTTTAAAAACTGTTTCTTTAACTGGTGAAAAGTTCGACCAAACATCATTGTATATTGCACAAGGATGTTCTTGAAACACATAACGTTAGACTGTGTTGTATGCATTCAACTGTTAGACTGCACGATACTTGTATAACTTAGTGCAACTATCAACACCATGGTAACAGATTTTCTCCCTTCATTGTTGAAACACCTGGAGGGTCTAGGAGCTCATTAGTCAGTTAACGAGGACTTGGATGACGGCTACCAAACTTGTTAGATCTTTATTTGCACATACTACATGCGGGCTTTTTGTAGCAGTGGTGTAGCCAAAGGTGGGATAGGGTGAGTCTGGCCTGTCCAATTTGTAGTTAGGCTCACCCAAAGTTCTAGTTGATTGCAAGTGGCTTCTGTGTACACTAAATAAACAGAGCAAGACAGCTGGAGGAAATGCTCCAACGAACTGTTTTTAGAGCCAGAGGAAGTCTGAAGAGCAGAAATGCTCCTTTTCAGAGCCAGAGGAGAGCAGTGTCCCGTTTGTAGCGACGTCGGTGAAGTGTAAGTGTAACCTTCTATGGGTGCACGAAGCCCTATCTCCCACCCACAGCTGTACTGCACAACATTTCCTGTGCCCACCCAACGGTAGCAACTAGCTCCTCCTCTGCTTTGTAGTCTATGTGAAAAGAGATCTAGCCTGGTTCCTGGCGCTGAGAGGCGCTGGGAAAAAGATCTTATGTTGCACATTAGTATGCAAATACATAATTAGACCACATGATAGCCGTATAATTTACAGTACTAAGAAAGTTATGCTGACCAAAGTATTCAGTAATAGACCTGGAAATTCTTGGAAATGGCTGTTGTCACTGCAGTATTGTTAACTGTTGCGTAATGATACTCTGTACTTTACACAAGCTGTGCTGACTAGTTGTAACTGATTTTATAGGTGAAAGCCATGTACTCTGCTTGGCCTTCAGGCACTGCCACGTCACACATAAAGTTAGAAAAATCATAACTAGAGTTGTGCACCATGTTTAGTAGCCATTACCATGGTAACAGGTCTTTCTCCCTGTGGACAGGGACAATAGTTACTACATGTAAGGGTAGTATGTTAGGTCTTTTTTTTTCACATAGAGTATTCCTGGCTTCGCTGCTTCGTAGTCTATGAAGCAAAAAGGATCTAGCATATAAAGAAGTACCTAGCAGCTGCATGCAGGGGACACTCTGAGAGTTCCGATAGTGAGTTTACTGAGGTAGTTAACAACTAACTTGACAGGAAACCATTATGTCTGTGGTACAGGGAGGTACAGGGAGCCCATTAAGGGTTATTACCCACTAGCACCACATTCTGGCAAACGAGACTTCCTTTCATGGGATAGGTACCACTAACTCAGGTTAGCCTCATTCCCAGGCCTTTTTGATAAATCAGGCCTGGGAATGAGACTAGCATTCAGAGTCCATGTCCATTGCTTCCTCTGGCCTCTGTATTATCTGAATTTTGTACTGCTATTCACAGATCTGCTCTGGTACATGATGTCCGAGCTGAAACAGAACGGATCAGATGACCAGGTCAAGATGAACTACGCCCTGGATCGGTGCAATATCACATGGCATCAGGAAGAAGGGGGCGTGGCCACACATGGCCTGTGCAGCAACGGTCTAAAGGTCACTATTCTCTCAACCAAAGTGGTCTGCCGACACTGTAGTCCGAGCAAGGCCACAAATTACTATGTGTGGCATAGATTAGCATCCAAGGGCAAAATGGACAAGAAGACAGCTGTAGCGAGGCTTGGAAAGGCGTGGTTTCTGAGGGATGATTGGAATGCAGCCAGTCACATGCCAGTTGGTCGTAAACTCACTGGCAGGAACTGGTTACGGTCAATTACAAGCACTGATTGAATGATTTTATGTAGATTTTTATCCGCATTCATTTTATCAAAATTCATCCAAATTCCAACGTCACTCAATAGTGAATCAAGTCACAATATTTCATATACAACAGTGTTTGCTGTTCCTAGGTTTCCCCCGTTTTTTGTTCTTCGGTTTTATAATCTGCTTCCGTGTATTATACCGAATGTAAACCGAAAGAATAAAAATGGGAGAGGCCTGGGAAGGTGGTATTGCATGCAGTTGTCCGACCATCCAGTTTTGCTTGCTACAGTTTGCATACTGCAAGTGTTCAAGAACTGGATGATGGGAAGTGTGAACAAGGCACTACATGAAGGGGCCATACTACACAAAGAGGGAGCAGCCCAGGTTTTTTAGTTGCTTGTAGACACCATTACGTTTTAGACCCAGCTGTGTGTGTATGCACAATATTAATGAATGTGAAGTGGAAATGTATTAATTGATACAATTATTTTGGTAATCAGTTCTTAGAATGATACTAAACGGTGCCTTGAATACACCCTCTAAAGTGGCTTGTAGTCACAGCCACTCTGGCCCTTCCTGATGTTCATACCAGCTTGAAATGGGTACTGCAGAATCTTTAGCAGGAGGTCTGTGACTGGGGTGAGGGCAGGAATGCAGGCTACGAAGGGCAGTAGCAAGATGTATAGCCAGGCAACGAGACCTGCCACGTACCTGCAGTCGGCAGAGCATAATGGAATGATGTTAGTACTGTAACTGTTGCATGGGGAGTTTATTTGTTCCCAGGTCACTCCAGATTTTACCTTACAGCTTTCTCCACAGCTGCACAGGGGAGATCAGATCTGGGAGTGGCCTGGGAATGAGGCTAGTTCATGGCAAAGTCTTGATATTGAGCAACCAATTTATCTCACTCTGAGGGTTGGGTGCATGAGTGATGATTTGCATGTGATGTACAGTTTCTATATTCTCCACTTTACCCTTGTTCTATAGCAACAGGTGGGTACTATTTTCCATATATGGACAGGAAGTTTCTGTTTCATACGCTTCTCCTGTTAGTGTAAGAGGTCAGCAGGAGGCTAGACTTAATCCCTGCTAGCTACACACATGCATTATTATAATTATTATGGTCTCTATAATGATAGCCTCACTTCCATTCAAAAAGTGTCTTGAAATGAAAAAAACTGGCTTCAGGGCAATGTGTGGTTTCATAGGTAATGTGGCGTTGAGCCTAGGTTTCTAATCGCACACTTTGTCTTGTAAAATCTGAAATGGGAGGTTAGCTTGGCTTGAAGACTTTCGGTGCCGTCACTGACCACACATGAACACATGAAAGCATCAGCCAGGAGCAGGTTTGCAATAGGCATTAGACTTGTACGTTCCCAGACCCTCCAGCTACTCATCTTGTTATCGTCTCAAATATTAGACTTGTAACGTTCCCAGACCCTCCAGCTACTCATCTTGTTATCGTCTCAAATATTAGACTTGTATGTAACGTTCCCAGACCCTCCAGCCACTCATCTTATTATCGTCTCAAATGAGCTTGTATTTAATGAAAATTGTGTTCCATTAGCACCTCATTATTCTGCCATAACAGGGTGTGGTTGCACACCTACAAGCTAAGCACTCGGACATGATATTGCCATTAGGAGCTTACCAATTAGAAGTCTCTTTTAGTTAGCTACCAGCATTAGGAGCTCTGAGGTAGCTAGCTAGTTACTACTGATGCACCAACTACAAGTTGACATTTTCCACTGACAGTTCTATAGGAGCTAGCTACTTATATAGCTAATAGCTAATGTTCTCCAATTAGTAGCAAATGGACTACAGTGAGAAGTCACTTATGTGAACATGATAGTAAGGTAGCCTCGTTCCCAGGCCATTCCCGCCAGTTTTTGGGGCCTGGGAACGAGGCTAATAGTAAGGGGTGTTCAGAAAACTGAAATGTTCAGATAAGTGAAACAATACTATTTGTATACAAAGCAGATTACAGCAAAATATATAATTATGGATATCAATATTTTGGGGGGGTGTTTGATAAGTGAACACTCAGATAACTGAAGTTTGGATAAAGCCAAATGTCAAGACATTTCACAAGAGCTAAATATCATAAGCTCCTGCATGTGCCTGAGTAGGTGGAGCAAGCCTGAGCAAGCCCCACACTAGCAAGTTGAACGGTGGATTTCCTCTCTATATATAATCTTCACTTCACCCTTGTTTCTATATATAGTAACAGGTGGATATTATTTTCCGAACTATGCACAACACAACAAACCAGGCAGTACGTTCAGGGTCAGCAGGAGACCAGACTTAATCCTTGCTAGCTACAGACATGTTATCTGTATGATGTAACCTGGCAATGCACTGGTGAACTCACAGCTAGTCAGACGTGCATGATCTGTATGATGTAACCTGGCAACGCACTGGTGAACTCACAGCTAGTCAAACAGCTGTTGTGTGTTGGCTCGCCTCTCAGTGTTCAGGATTTTCACTAGTTACAGTGGACACCATTGGGACCAAAACATTTGTCCTGATTAGTGAGGTATCCTTATTTCAGGGGGGAAATAATATGTATTTATAATATATAAAGTTGGGACTCGGTCAAGTGTCCTGATTAACCAGGTGTCCTTATAGAGAGGTTCCACTGTATGTGTTTATCGTGGTGAATATTTCTTATGTAGTACTATAGTAGCCAGGTGGAAACAGCCTGAAATGAAAGTCTCAGCTGAGTTTACACAAGTTGGTGAGTTATCACAAACCACACACTCACATGACTCACACCACTACAAACAGAAGCAGGCCATATAAGGCATTACCACGGCAATGATTACATCACAGCTGACCAGGAGTACTTGCATTGCATGTGCTGGAAAAAGTTTGTGTTCCATTTATGAGGAAGGAAATTCGGGCCGCCTGACATTAAAAATGCAAACCTGATAGCCTTTTTTATTGTGTAGAGGTATACAGAAAGCCACGATTAAGACACATAGGTTAATTCAGCTCAGTGTTCAAAGTTCATTATCACCATTTAAAGTTTCAAGTTTTACTGTGGCTTATATGTGACTTGAGGGTCATGATAGTGATGGTTCAGAATTCACAAAGCTTGTTATTTGGACGTCACTTATTGCGCCGTTTCAACGATGCTATGATCACCTTCATCAGGCAAGAAACTGGCTTTGGTGTGGCATCAAAACTTCACTCCTTTAAAACAACAGTCGTCTGAATGTAGTTCTGTTGTGCTACGTATGTTTCCTCCTCACCATATAACAAAGATGAGTAGAATGATCCACAAGATGCTCCACAACACGTTCATGGCTGGTGGCTACCTTTATTGATTGCTGAGAGGGTGAGGGTCTGGACTGAACTGCTGCAGATGAAAACAAAAGTACAAAACCCGTACACTAAAGCATTGTTACTTCTGTCCATCAATTTTGAACATGAGGCTAGCCTCGTTCCCAGGTTCTCCCTGAGCATGAACTACAAGTGACAGATCAACTTTTATCCAATCATAAGTTGGAATTTGAGAACCTTTCGTTTCCATGTATGAAACTACTTGAATGTACATCTCTGAAGCTAGTGATCACTTGATTAATGGGACCAAATGGTTGGCATGCCTCCTTGGTATCTCAGAAAATATGTTTATGTGGTAATCTTTGTTATGCAGAGTTCATCTTAACTCAACTTTAAAATGTATGTTGATCACCTGGTTTCATTATGAACCCTCTTCGCAAACATGTCTACAAGTGCCACATAAATGGCTACACCGATCTTGTATAATTCTGCTTATTACTGGAGCTGCTGGTCAGTTTGGGACCCCAAGTAGGGTACTTCACGTCATGCACGTGCATAGATACACAGAGACAGACAGACAGACACACACACACACACACACACACACAGTGACATACCTACATATAAGAATCATCTGCATTCACTACCGTGCTAGCCTCGCTTGTAGTAAGATCTGGGAAGGAGCCTAGAACGGGACTACTATCATGCTATTCTACGTAAAACCCAATGGTTACCTGAGCTGATCTGCGCCTGTGCTGAACTGCAGCTTCGGATGGCACACCCCAAGTTCAAAGTTCAACGTTTACTAGACATTTGCGCATGCGTGGAAGGCAAAGTGGGGCTTCCCAGCCCCCTCCCACATTTCTGAAGCGACTGTGTGTTGACATGGGTGGCTGGTTCTCTAAGCCTGCTCCTAGACTGCCTGGACGAACGCTGCCCCGTCCGAGCTGGAGGGAGGCACAACGTGAGTTACCAGATGCCGAGAGACTGAGTCGAGTCACTGCGAGAGTCGGCAGAGTGTCGAGCCTTTCGGAAATGTTTTTCAATTCTAGTGGATGGGATATCGGACGGCGCTTGAGCTCTACACGAGGGGGTGGATTGGAGCAGACCTACGGACGGATGCTCAAAAGCCAGAAATTAGTGAACGAGTTAAGATTGAGAAGCTCCTATCCGCAGTTGAACGTCGGTTGGTGGTTACTCCAGTCACAACGTTCAGGGAGTTCTTGGACATTCTTCAACAGGAGCCATCGCTGAAACACTTGGCAGCAAGGCTGGAGAAGAATTACCATACTGAATTAAAGGAGTATCAGCACCCCGTTCACTCAAAGGACTGGCAGCTTGATGCACTCAATACCTATGCTTCTTACTTAAGTCTGTCTACACAAGAGAGAAGCTGCCGATTTATGACAAATGGCCGCCTGTCAAACCTAAAAAGTACATCAACCTTGCTATCATTGCAATAAATGAGCTTCCAAGGCAAGAAGCATATCAGTTTATGAAAGATATGATTGATGGATTTATTGATAAAATCAAGAAGTCAAAGCGATCCACAAACATGGGTCAGTTTGTTCAGCTACTGAATGGATCAGATTCAAAGTGCATCCTTGTGGAGGGGGTGCCAGGTGTGGGAAAGTCCACTTTTGCTTGGAAGTTGTGCCACAAGTGGGGGAGAGGAAAACTGCTCCAGCAGTACAAGCTGGTTGTCCTTCTACGACTCAGAGACAAGAGTGTGAGAGGTGCAAGATGTTGGTCACACCTCTTCCAATACCATGACAACCAGGTCCAGCAAGCAGCAGTTGATGAGATTCAAAGAACAGGGGGGAAGGGTGTGCTGTTACTGTTTGAAGGATATGATGAGCTTCCAGAGGCAATGCGCACTGAAAACTCCATTTTTCTAGATGTTATCACAGGTAGGGAGCTGCCAGATGCAACAGTCTTAGTCACCAGCCGCCATTGGGCAAGTGAATTTCTCCACAGAGAATGTAAGAGGCATATATCTTATGTGATTGAGATTGTGGGATTCACCAGTGCCAATATTCTGTCCTATTTAGAAAGCACCTGTTCTGATGACCCTCAAATGTTGGTTGGCCTGAAGAAGTATATTAATTTTTCATTCTATCCCCACATCAAGTCCATGATGTATATTCCCCTGAACTGTGCTATTGTGGTTGAAGTCTATCGAAACAGTAAGGAAGATGACAACCTAGTCCCCAAGACCATGACGGAGTCATATTCCTCTCTCATTCGTAGTCTACTCTTGCGCTACTTGTTCAATCACCCTGAACACGGCAAAGTAAAATGGAATGTACAGTGTTTTGATGACCTGCCCAAAGATGTGTACCAACAGTTGTGTGAACTGAGTACCATAGCATATAAGGGAATCGTTCATGAGCTGCAGGTAATTTTTTCTGACCTCCCAGACAACTTTGAAACCCTTGATCTAATGCAATGTGCACCAGAGTTGTATGTAGATGAAGGGGCTGCGGTCTCCTACAACTTTCTACACTTGACTATCCAAGAGTATTTGGCCGCATTTCATCTCTCACAGCAGCCAGTTGAGAAACAGATTGAACATTTTCAGATTAAACACAAGAACAAAAGAGTGAGGAGCCACTTTCAGATGGTGCTACGGTTCCTAGCAGGATTAAGAAGATTTAGAGGATATCCTACTGAGATTATGAGTGCATTATTCACCGAGATGAAAAATTGCCAGGATGAATCTGATGTAAAATCAGGTGGCGTCATACATGGGATTACCTCAATTACGCTGCTTGTTCGAAATACAAGAAAGTGATACCATTTCTGAATTACTAGGATCCTCTCGTGTTCACATCGGTAATGTGTTAACACCATTTGACTGCTTTGCACTGGGCTTTTGTGTTTCTCACAGCAACTGTACCTGGAGCATTAGCCTTTCCAGTCACAATGGAGACAAGAGTGTGGAACTATTTGTTTGAGGTGCAGCAGAAAAGGAAACCCAGTGTACAGGAGGAATTGCTGAAATCAAGTGTTCCTCTAATAATCTCACAAACAAAAGCTTGAACTATCTACTGAAGCTACCAAAGCAAATAACATGCAATCTGGAAGTACTCTCCTTGCAACGCAATAACTTGGATTCGTGTGCAATCCTTAGTCATCTTGTTCCACACATGCCTAATTTACAGACACTTGATTTGTTAGACAACCCCATCAAGCAGGGAGAGATGGCTGCACTGATCACATCCCTCATTGGTCATAACTCACTTAAGGAGCTGAGCTTGCCAGGCATTTCATTTGGTGTTGAGGAGAGTCGAGGTTTGAGAAAACTGCTTTCAACATCCACAACTATTAAGAATCTCTCGATCCCGTCCCTTTCTGCAGAAGCTCTTGAACTGATCATCAGTGGACTCCAGGACAACACATCACTTGAGGAGCTATCCATGAGCTGTTCAGACTTCTCTCTTCAGAACAGCATCTCACTAGCTTCAGTGCTGAAAACAAATCACTCCCTTGTTTGCCTCAACTTAAATGAATCTGACATTGACTTATACCACTTAGCAAGTGCTCTGTGTACAAACAATACACTGCAAAAGTTGTACCTGGGTTCCAACACAATCGAAGTTGAAGGTGCTGCTAAGTTAGCTTTGGCATTGAGGTCAAACCATACCCTACTTGAACTCAGCTTAGAGAACTGCCATATTGATACATATGGAGCATGTCATTTAGCAACTGTTTTCCACACAAATCATACACTGCAGCAGCTGCACCTAGGTTTCAACACGATTGGAGATGAAGGAGCGTCTGCCTTTGCTACAGCATTGAGGAAAAATCATGCCCTTATTCACTTGGACTTGCGTCACTGCAGCATTGGCTCAAATGGAGCACAGCTGCTAGCGAGTGCTCTGTGCACAAATGATACATTGCAGACATTGTACTTAGGTGGATATCCAATTGGAGATGAAGGTGCTGCTGCATTTGCTTTGTTGCTTCAAGAAAATTACACCCTTGTTCACACCAACCTAGTAGACTGTAACATTAAATCAAGTGGAGCGTGCAATATAGCGACTGCTCTATGTACAAATGACACACTGCAGCATTTGAACCTTAGTCAAAATCCAATAGGGGTTGAAGGAGCTGCTTCATTTGCTGAAATGCTGCAACAAAACAAGTCACTAAATACACTCTGGTTATCAGATGACTCCATTTGTAACGAAGGAACTCAGAAACTGATAGATTCCCTCACTGAGAATACAACATTGGAGAGGCTGTGGCTCCCTTGTGAGTACCGGTCACGTGTTGCAGACAGAAGAGTTGATTTTATTGTTTCTGGTGGCGGACATATCGGTACATATCACACCATGGAGGATCAAGAATGTATTACTATAATGGATACATCTTGCTTACATACTTTTGTTTTAATTACAAATTCTGTTGTCATTCGATTGACGTTGCACATGAGTTGTACTTTACTATGCACCATCATAACCATCATCATTGTGAATATTTTAATCATCAGAATGTTGTAAACATTGTCTGAATTATACATGCATGCAACTGTACTAGCTGTTGAACTCTTACCAATATTTACATGATACAAGGAGAGGAAAACTTTTGTACTGTGTGTGATGCAGAACTTACATGGTGGGAAACTAGCCTCATACCCAGACTACTTTTTCCAGTGGGCATGAAAAGTATGGTCTGGGAATAAACTCAATCTGTGACATCTAGCACCTAATGCTTTGTCACATGTTGAAAGGTACTACATCCATACAGCCTCCGTTTTCCATGTGTATATGAACTGAACCTTAGATCTGGCACAAGGTCAGATTTATGACAGTGCAAATTACCCTATATTCATAGCCACATGAATTTGCTGCAAACCATTTATTGCTGAATTCCTAGCAGCCATATCTGGGTGGATAATATGATCACGGAATGTTGCCCCCAGAGCAAGTTTTGTATATAGTTTATATCTGGTGTTCATTCACCCTCTTGCATGTGCAGTTATCCAACATTGGACATGATGTAAAGTTACTCATTAAGCACAATACCACCTGTCCTATAAAACACTTTGAAAAATGGTTGTAGTTCAAAGTAATTATACACAACCTAAACAGGTACAAGTTGAGCCCATTTCTGCCTATGTCTTGCACCTACACACACCATCGTCTTCTTATATAGTTCATTCAGGGCAGTTCTTCTCCCTTACGCACTGCATCTGCCACCAGGCTCGTGGCAGTGCCATCAGCGTACCGTTCATATGTCTTCAACAATTTGTCCTCATCTGGCAATGTGGCTTTCACATGGGTGTTTTCCTTCACAGCTTCCCACCATTTCCAGTAACGCTCGTACTCTGCAGTCTTCGGAACTTCAAAACCTCTGTAATGCTTCAAGATAAACATCCTTGCTGCCCAAGGAGCGTACATAATGTCGATGAAACCGAGATTAGGACCCATGAAAAATGGACCTATTGGATCCATGGCCTTAATGAACTCAAGCAGATTCTTTAAAATTGCCTGCCTTGCTGCTTCTCTCTCCTCACCTTCTGGCTTCATCAAAATTTTGTAGAAAGGTGGCACCAGCTTGCTGCTTACAAAACCTGACCAGATCCGTACATAGGCACGACCATATGGATCTGTTGGCAGTAGGCTTGCCCCTTGTCCTTGCCATACTTCATCAGTATACTCCAAGCACACTGGACTATCGTAAATGGACTTCCCATTGTGAACAATGGTGGGAACGAGTCCTCGTGGGTTGATGGCCAGCCATTCTGGTGTTTTATTGTACGGATCTTGCTCCACATACTCAAAGTCGACATTCTTGGCAAGCAGACCAATCCAGGCTCGCTGAGCAAACGGACAAAACCATGCTGTGTAGAGCTTTGGCTTCGACATCTTCAGTCTGTATGCATGTGTGGGGGAGTCGCTAAGTGAAGTGCAAGACAAATTCAGTACAGGTCTTGTGGTAAATCTACAATGCACAACTGCCCTTTCAATTTTCAAGGGGTAGTCACTTGTGTGTCCCGTGTAGAAGCGTTTGCGACCGGGATCAAAATTTAATCAAGCGATCAAAGCCCTTTTTAAGGGATCAAAGTGGCCTCCGAGCTGCGGATCAAGAACGCGCGGCTGCAATTTGACCGTTGACCCTCAGAAGGGAACGATCAAGCGATCACGCACACTTTTTGCCGATCAAACATTTTGATAGCGGTCGCAAACGCTTCAACTGGCGTCATATAAGTGTACCCCTTGATGTTCGTCCATGCAACTTACAATCAGTCGTTAAGCCAGCGGTCCAGATAATTGGATTTTAAAGCAAGAACAGGAAGTGCCCGGGAGGCTTCATTCCAACGTGTAATTAGCGTGCCGCTTACTTCCTGCCTTTTCCAACAGACAGCTCTCTCAAACCATGGCCGATTCAAGCTGGACTTGCGCTCGTTTTTATAAAATGGTACCTTAACTTCACGAAAATCCACTTTTGGTCGGCGTCAGGCAAGGTTAGGCGGCGTACGAACGGCTTTTGTCAACATTGTCGCGCGCGACTCGATCGACATCCCCGCACGAAATTTTGTCACATTTTGTTACGCCTGGACCGATCTGCATGATCTATATATCGGCGGATAGCCCGGAAAAAAATGCACAAAATATGTGAAAATGGGCCTGTCTTACCGTAAACTTTTTGCACTACCCGAGCTACAAGCAAGCCAAAAATTTCGCGTTCACGTGTATGTAGACAGGCCTCAGACACAACTCAGGGAGCTGGAAGAAGTGAAAGACTGTCGATACAAGCTAAAAGAAGCAAAAAGAAGGTAACAGCAAGTTGAAATGAAGTGGGCAATAGCATATTCCAACCATATAGCTAAGATAATGCCATCTATAAAGTACCAGCCAGTATAAATTCATTGAACAAAGCATTCTCCCTACAAGTTTAGTATCCTATATGCACTGATGTAGTAGCCAGGACCCTGGGTACAAGGCTATTCCAATATACACCAAAGATGTGTAAACTGGCAAGCAGCAAAGCATAATTATGCATTCTTTATCCACAAAGTACAAAGTGTTGTGAGCGAGGATGAAGAACAGTTAGCTAATACTTAAAAGTACTTTTGGTAGTGACAAAGTACACCTCAGATTTTACTTTCCCTTGCCACTGGTATTGCTTGGCATCGTAATTTATCCTGTTGACATACCATGGAAATATCGCACCAATTCGTGCCTTGCCGGTATCACTGATCTTTAATGCATTGGTATGACACTGCTTGGCATATCAACATAGTTGCACAGGTAGTGACCCCATCACATGCATTTAGCTATGCTATTTTTATAGCCTCACAATCAGGCCACCACCCAGGCTACAAAGGGGAAAATACTTGTGAACTGCCTAAGCCGTTTTGGTTTGGAACCAGTCACAGTAAGAGAAATGCGTCTTAAAAAACTGGCAACTCTTATTTCTTCTTTTGAAAACTAACCTTTGACAACTCAATCAACAACAATGCGCTAACCTAAACAGCATTCTGTTTTACGCAGGGAGCTAGTAAAGGTATTCCACATACATGTACCTCGTACAGTATACAAGGCTTCTACTGGAAGCAATGCTGGTATGGGCAGTTGATGCACTAGTGCATAAATTCTTAATCAAAACCATCCTGTTAGTCTCTCAAGATGGTGACATAACCATGGCACAATGATGTAACTACACACCCTGTAGCTATATGCCAGTGTTGTCTCGCTCTGTCACTATATCACCTACCGGTTCAGCATCTGAAAATACCACATTCCCTAGCATTGTATTTTCAGGTCCATTCAGGCACACTGGTTAGTAGTAATGAGACAACACTGGCATACAGATTGACAGACACAGCAACACACTTGCTATGGTACGGCACTCTCTTGTTCAGTGAATTACTGGTGGTACTTTGCATTATAGGCCTATAGATGGCATTATCTTGGCTATATGGCTATTGCCCACTTTATTTCAACTTGCTGTTACCTTTTTTTTGCTTCTTTTAGCTTATATCGACAGTCTGTCACTTCTTCCAGCTCCCTGAGTTGTGTCTGAGGCCTGTCTACATACACGTGAACGCGAAATTTTTGGCTTGCTTGTAGCTCGGGTAGTGCAAAAAGTTTACGGTAAGACAGGCCCATTTTCACATATTTTGTGCATTTTTTTCCGGGCTATCCGCCGATATATAGATCGTGCAGATCGGTCCAGGCGTAACAAAATGTGACAAAATTTCGTGCGGGGATGTCGATCGAGTCGCGCGCGACAATGTTGACAAAAGCCGTTCGTACGCCGCCTAACCTTGCCTGACGCCGACCAAAAGTAGATTTTCGTGAAGTTAAGGTACCATTGTATAAAAACGAGCGCAAGTCCAGCTTGAATCGGCCATGGTTTGAGAGAGCTGTCTGTTGGAAAAGGCAGGAAGTAAGCGGCACGCTAATTACACGTTGGAATGAAGCCTCCCGGGCACTTCCTGTTCTTGCTTTAAAATCCAATTATCTGGACCGCTGGCGTGCACTCCAACAAGATGGCTTCTCGAGGTCAAAGGTGAAATACGTCATTGACGCAACGTAGACAATGCTTCTAGTCTCGCAAGCCAGACCCACTTCCGCAAGAGAGGGAAGGGTCTGGTGAACTGCGTATACAAGCCTTGTCCCACCGGAATGCAATTAGCTGAATGACGTAACCAGATTTCAAATAATGCACTCTTGAATTACCTGTTGCGGGGGTAAGCACGCTCCCTGGAAACTATTCTCAAAGTGTTTTTACGGTTCCTGAAGATGTCCTAGCTCTCTTTCGCTGTTTTCAAGACTGCTATTGCTACTGAAACAATGATGTAATGTATCATGTGACAAAATACTGCAACGTGATTGGGGCGCACTGTACAGTGCGCCGGGACAAGGCTTGTATACGCAGTTCACCAGACCCTGCCCTCTCTTGCGGAAGTGGGTCTGGCTTGCGAGACTAATGTACTTCATGATAATACGTATATAGAGCAAACTACAAAGGAGAAATAAAAAATATATAGAAAACAACTGTGTGAAAAATGACGACTTACATGTACTAGACTGTTGATTTCACCTCACTTCGAATGAGCGTGGCGTGAGCGTATCAGCGTGCGTATGTTTGTACAAGTACAGGCGTGTACTTGTACTAGTACGCTGAGCGGTAACGCTCCACACGCTTACGCTTCACGCTCACGCTCATTCGAAGTGAGGTGAAATCAACAATAACTTGACTTGATGCTGGCTACTGATGCGTTGGTAATGTGTAAAACTTTGCATAGGACACAAGAAGCCAGCATCTTTGTCCATATGTACATGCAGGCTAGCCTTGTTCCCAGCCTCCATCACTTGCACAAAAAAAAAAAGCTGGGAGAGGCTAGGAACAAGGCTATAGTGATACATGCAGGCAATACTTAGCCTCGTTCCCAGGCCCCGCCCAGCTTTCCGTCGCTTGCAGTACGGAAAAGCCCGCTTAAGCGACGGAAAGCTGGGCGGGGCCTGGGAACGAGGCTAGGCAATACTTGAAAATCTACACTTTCAAAACTGCATCCCAAGATGTTCCTGACAACTAGTAAAGATCTAATCCGCGAACAACACTACCAGTTTAGTGCTACTTGCTAAAGCTTCACCCTCAGTACAAATTCAACAAGTATGATACTTGTGACATGAATAGCAAGACAGGCCTTTAACTGCCAATAAACCTGAATAAGTTATTGGATGATGCTGAGCTCTGGTGTAGGCACATAAGCAGGGAAGTCCCCTCTGGAAGATCAAGGTTTGTTGGTGAATAAGAAGTACATGGTCGTATGTTGTTGTTAGCCTTGTTCAAATGCAGTGTAGCTTCAAAATACAAACACAGAATAAAAATAGGTGCATCAAGTTCATTTCTACCTCTGTCTTGCACCTAGTAACTAGTATGCACACCACCATCTTCTTAGTTCATTCAGGGCAGTTCTTCTCCCTTACGCACTGCATCAGCCAATAGGCTTGTAGCAGTGCCATCAGCGTACCGTTCATACGTCTTTAACAATTTGTCCTCATTTGGCAATGTGGCTTTCACATGGGTGTTTTCCTTCACAGCTTCCCACCATTTCCAGTAACGCTCATACTCTGCAGTCTTGGGAACTCCGAACCCTCTGTAATGTTTCAGGACAAACATACTTGCTGCCCACGGCGTGTACATGATGTCAACTATACCGAGATTAGGACCCATGAAAAATGGACCAATAGGATCCATCGCCTTAGTGAACTCAAGCAGATTTGTTACAAATGCCTGTCTTGCTGTTTCTCTCTCCTCGCCTTTAGGCTTGAGCAACATTTTGTAAAAAGGTGACACCAGCTTGTTGCTAACAAAACCTGACCAGATTCGTACGTAGGCACGATCGTAAGGATCTGTCGGCATCAGGCTTGCTCCTTGGCCTTGCCATACTTCATCAGTATACTCCAAGCACACTGGACTATCGTAAATGGACTTTCCATTGTGAACAATGGTGGGAACAAGTCCTCGTGGGTTGATGGCCAGCCATTCTGGTGTTTTATTATACGGATCTTGCTCCACGTACTCAAAGTCGACATTCTTGGCAAGCAGACCAGTCCAGGCTCGCTGAGCAAACGGACAAAACCATGCTGAGTAGAGCTTTGGCTTCGACATCTTCAGTCTGCATGCATGTGCATGGCTAAATAAAATGCAGCACAAACTTGGTACAGCAAGATTTAAATTAAATGATACATAGGTATACACACAATGTACAGCTGCTCTTTCAGCTTGTATTTCTTCTAACTTACCATGGCGTCCATGCACCCACCACGGAGATTTTCTAGAGGTCAAAGGTGAAAACGTAATTGCATGGCGCATGCACGTAGTTTTAATTGTTCCCAACCCACGTGCCCCATGCAACAATTATCAACCACTTTCCAGTGGCAGAGTACAACCTAGAGGTATTAAACAGCACCATCATTCAAGAATTGCAAAACCTATTAGTAACATGCAAAAATTACAAAACACAACTTCATTGACCGTGATGATTTTGACTCGGTGACTCTGAGCAATGGGACAATAACTGTCGTTGTACTAGCTACATCCTGCTGCAAATATGGTGTAGCCAGCAAGACTATTAGCTAGAAAATGGAGCAGTTAGTAGTCCCTGGAGGGGCATACAGTGGCACTTGCTGTGTGATACAGTGTATGCATCCTCCCCCCATGAGGATGTCCTTGGACTGCACACCAATTATCTCTTTCTCTGGAAACAGGCTCTTTAGCTTCTTTACCGCCTCCTCATCCCACTTTGGTTGATTGAACTGTGGCACTACCACTGATGTGTTGGTAACATAGAAATTCACATAGGAAGCTGGCAGTCTTTCCCCCTCTGTAAAGGTAATAAAAAAGAAAGGCATACAATAAAAAGAATGCCACACTATTCTTCTTTTTGGCTTTTTGTAATTTGCACACTAGAAGCTGTACTCTGCAAAGAAAAGAAGAAAGTTTGTGGTTTAACCCCAGAGTGGTTACCTTGGTTGCATACAAGCTGGAGAGACAGTGGCTAAGAGAGGGTATGGAAGACTAAATGCTTAAGGTAATTACCCCACAGAGGCAGCTGCATGCCCAGTTCATCTTACAACCACAATACACTGACAACCCTCAGAACATCTATGAGGGAGTCATTACAAATGCGTGCACTTCAAAGTTGTAGTAAGGAAGCAGGTGATTCCCTCACAGATGTTCTGAGGGTTTGTCAGTATGTTGTGGCTCTAAGGTGAACTGGGCACAGGTTGCCTTAAACAATTAGTCTCTATGACCAAAAATATATATATCTCTAGCTAGTCTGCAACCAAGGTAACCACTCTGTGGTTAATAGTTTTTCCACTAATCTGCACTACTATAAAACACAACTCATGTGAACATTTAAAACTTTTTTTCATCTTGAGAATAATTCTGAATAGCCTGATCTTACAGCACCAGCAGTGAGCTAGAAACAATTAATTGGCTAGTGTATAAAAGCATTATGTACTGCACTGCACAGCACTATGTAGAGACATAGGAAGCTGGAAGTGTAGCGGCTATGTCTTTGTACCTGTGCATGTTGCTAGTTTAACCAGCATACCATTATGTAAGACATATTCCTCAGTCTCTTCTTTTTCTCTGTAAAGTGGATCAGGTTGGTGCAGCCTTCACACCAATTTTGTGTGTGTGTGTGTGTGTGTGTGTGTGTGTGTGTGTGTGTGTGTGTGTGTGTGTGTGTGTGTGTGTGTGTGTGTGTGTGTAGGGGGGAGGGGGGAGAGAGGGTAACTTGTTCCAAGTGCACTTCCAGATTCTTCTCCACAGTTGAGAGAATATCTGGGAGTGGCCTGGGAACAGTCCAAATACGCACCTAGGTAGCTCTATCTTACTGTCTTACTCGAAAACCATGACACTAACCTGTGCACTGTGAATGTTCTTCCCTTGGCATCAGTACTGTTCTTCAGCAGTTGTTCAGCTCCAACAGACACTGGATACTGAGGGTCACTCTCGTCATCTGTCCAACACAAAACAACTTCTCCAGGCCTCACAAATGCCACCATATTATCAACATGGCCTCTGGTTTCATCCCCACAGACACCCTCAGGTATCCAGATTATCTTCTCGGCTCCAAGATAGCTCAAAAGTATACCCTCAATTTCTTCCTTTGTTTTGACCGTGCCATTTCTCTTCTCATCGAGGTGAACAGCCTCTGTGGTGATAACAGTACCTTCACCGTCAAAAGCCAAGTTTCCTCCTTCACAAACTAGATCACTGCTATAGACTTTGTACTGTTCTGCCTTGCAGTAATTCCTGGCAACTGTAGCATCTTGCTTGTATTCATCGACTGGCACAATCCCACCCCAGCCATTAAACGCCCAGTCAATCCCCCGGATTTCCTTCCTGTCCTGACTGATGACAAACGTTGGTCCCATATCTCTCAACCATCCATCGTTACATGATAAAGGATAAATCTCCACACGTCCGTCAGATATTTCGGCTGCAAGTTCCCTCGAGTGTTCCTCAGTAAATGCACCTATACCAGAAATCATGCACTTGTCAAATTCTCACTAACATTCCTTCTTTGTACATGCACCCAAGTTATGGAATGACCTACCTTTCGATGTGGCTGCCATCTAGCCTCGTACCCAGGCTCCTCCCCATGTAGAACAACGAAACGGGGAGAGAGCCTGGAAGATTTGATCACGTGCCCCGTGACGTACCGTGAGTGGTTTTGTAATTGTGCGTGGTTGGTTTTGATAATCGAATTATTGCCCACGCACTCTGACTCGAAATATTGCCCAGCATTGTAAACTGCTAGACCATCGTTGTTGTTGGAGTTGTGGATGTTGCTGGGAGTTACGGATCTGCTGTTTTACCGTTCAAGAGCTAGCTTGTAGGCTACAATAAGTGCAGCTGCTACCGAGGCTTTTACATAGCCGCGGGTCGTTCGGTTCAACGGGCGCTCGAGACGGTCGCCTTGTTGATGGTCACAGCGCTGGTTGCTGCTCACTGTGACAGCAAGGGGTCCTTCGAAGGCCACTATGAGTAACTGTGAGTTCTAAAAACTAGTTCCCAGGCTTGGTCACATAACTAACATGCAAGAAGCTAGCTGGGGAACGAGCTTTGTAGAACCTACACAGCTTATAGCTTTATTGAACTTGTTTTTAGAACTCACAGTTACTCATAGTGGCCTTCGAAGGACCCCTTGCTGTCACAGTGAGCAGCAACCAGCGCTGTGACCATCAACAAGGTGACCGTCTCGAGCGCCCGTTGAACCGAACGACCCGCGGCTATGTAAAAGCCTCGGTAGAAGCTGCACTTATTGTAGCCTACAAGCTAGCTCTTGAACGGTAAAACAGCAGATCCGTAAGTCCCAGCAACATCCACAACTCCAACAACAACGATTTTACAATGCTGGGCAATATTTCGAGTCAGAGTGCGTGGGCAATAATTCGATTATCAAAACCACGCACAAAACCACGCACAAAACCACGCACGGTACGTCACGGGGCACGTGATCAAATCTTCCAGGCTCTCTCCCCGTTGTTCTACATGGGGAGGAGCCTGGGTACGAGGCTAGCTGCCATCAACTCTGTGACTGTTTTGAAACATAAACTGATCAATGCTCAGCTGTAGTTAATACTATTAATTTAATCTATTTATGTATCGTTATGTCACTTGTTTGGTCACAAGATTTATATTAGCTATTATATAGCTATCTTCTTGTATGACCTGTGCCGTTGCACAAATTTATTGCTATAAAAAAATAATAAAATAAAAATAAAAAAAATTAACGGTTAGGCCAAATTGTCTCCACACTATACCGCTGTTGCCAATCATGAATAAAGTTTACTGCATGATTATTGAACATTCTACCTCTGTTATGAGCCACCCTGGGTAGTTTTAGTTTGCAAGTTTTGTGATCAGTTCTGCCGATAGCTAACCTGGGTTCGTAATGACGATCACTTTCTCGGACTTGCATATTGCTCGTATCACTTCCAGGAACGCCCTCTGCGCCTTCGCCGGTTTCTGCCAGATAGTCTTACTCCTCGGCCATCCGATGAGACACGCAGAGTGTGGCTCCCACTCTGCAGGAGCGCGGAAACCGTCCTCCTTCGGTGTAGACATGGCGCAAAGCGATAGAGTCGGAAATTATATCTTATGACGTCATGAACTGCAATGGTGCCCGGTGACGTACAAAACACCCAGTTGATGTGATGGTTCATGCATGAACTTAGTCTCGCCGGCCAGACTCTCTCCGCACGTGAGAGAGTCTGGCCGGCGAGACTAGCATGAACTAGTCCTAGATCAAAGTCAACACACACACACACACACACACACACACACACACACACACACACAGGAGAATGAATGCCTGTGGTGTACATATGCATGCATTCTGGCCCACACACCACCCCCCAACACACCTGCACACTAGCCTCATTCCCAGGCTACTCCCAGATCTTATCTCACAGCTGTGGAGACTTTTCTCCACAGCTAGTGTGAGATAAAATCCAGCTGGGAATGAGGTAGCCTCGTTCCCAGGCCGTTAATTAGGAAAAACGAACGGCCTGGGTACGACGCTAGGAACGAGGCTACCTGCACACACCACTCACACACCAGATTTCTTCCGTTTCGCAGCAGTGATTATCAGCATCACTGTCAATATCTCATGCTGATACTGGCAGTATTTAGCACTACAAAATGAAACAAGTCTGGTTTGTGAAACTAACACACATGCATACACACACACCACTTGTACCGAGTGATATAACAAAGTTGAATCTAACACAGAGGAGACATGTACATTGGGACAACACACATTATGTACAAAACGGGCACACAATATCAATACTCATGCTGCCGTGTCTAGGGAGCTCGCCATGTCCTTCAACTGAGCAGCAAAGTTCTGCAAAGAGAAAGCACAAGATTACCTTTATAATTATTCAGGAGTAACTTCAAGAGGGTTTCAAACTTTGCAATGCAAACAGGATGTGCCACATACCTGGAACTCTGGTACGGTCATGTCAATGGTGTGCAGCTGTGATTTTCCTGCTGACTCAGCAGTCCTGAGCTGGAGGCTGACGTAGGGAGAGCTAAGGGATTTACAAGAGTTTGAGCTAACTGCCACTCCCAGCTTCCACTCTGTTGACACTAGCTGAGAGGAAGAAGGGAGGGAAGAACGGAGGGAGGGAGAAACAGAGAGAAGGAGGAACAGAGGTGGAAGAGAAGGAGAAAGAAATGAAGGAAAGGAGGGATAGGACTCGCTTATATATAGAATTGTTTTTACAATGGCTGAGAGAGAGGAGCTGCCCACCTGGCCAACTGAGAGAGCTTCCTTTGGTAAGCTGCAGAGTGCTGGCCCCTCCTCCTTCCACACGTGCTTCACCACAGCTAGCACACCATCTCCCCACTCCAGCGAGGCCTTCAGCTCTGCAACCAGAGCATCCACACTCATTCCTTCTAGCGCTGCCGACCTACAGGAGCAGTGGATCACAACAAGGACATATCCTGAAAGTCCAGGAACTACTGAGGTTTTCAAGATGTCCGTAAAAATCTGCTAACACATGTGCACAAATGCCTTCCGTTTTACATGCGTTTTGGCTACAAGAACACCATCCAAAGCAGAGAACAGTTTAAATTTGCTCAATGATTGCATCACGGATGCTAAACTTTGTGTGACTTGGATCTTGGAGTCCACATGCCAAAAGAACTTTCACCATGTGTAAACGGAATTCAAATATTTACGGACAACCCATCTGAAAACGTATGTCTAACATGCCCAACCCCCCCCCCCCCCACACACACACACACACACACACACACTGGGCACTAGGTTTCCTCTGCTCTCATGTGAACCATTACTGAAAACTCGCCTACAAATGTACGACATTTGGAACTAATGCATTTTTCACACATTTTTTTGTTCAAGAACTTTGGTAAGTTGAGAATGGGGAAGAGGAAAAGAGACAGGAGATGGGGGGACAAAGAAGGAAAGGAGAGGGAAGTAGAGGCATGCTGAGGGCATGCATGAAGACTTTTATTGACCCAAGAGACCTCCCTCCTTTTCCTCCTGCCAAGTACACCATATGATGCAGCAAAGGCCCTACCTACCCTCTACCTCATATAAACCCTGCCGACTGTGGACAGAACTCTTACCTGAACACAAACGTAAGTGCATTAATGCATGTCTGGGCGTCTACCTGTGTCCCCAGCTGTAATGTGGACAATGTCTGTGGTGGTAGAGCAAAGTAGGTCAGAGAAACTGTATAGACACTGGTCGTGTTCATGAAAGTATTATACTTACAGCACAATTGAACAAAATTCAATCACTCTACCCTGTGTGCGTACACTGTAGCCTCATTCTCAGTCCTCGCTGTTAATATGTTTTGAGAACGTCATTGTACTGGTGCAGTATGCAGTGAGACAGTGATGCTTGGTTGAGCTTTTCACCAGTTAAACAAACAACGTTTCAACTACACTTTGGTAATCTTCATCACCAAAGTGTAGTTGAAATGTTGGATTTTCTTTAACTGGTGAAAAGTTCAACTAAGTATCACTGTCTCCCCTTTCTTTAATCTTCAGTTTGCATTGACAATAAAAGCTAAAAAGTAGCTCTTCAGCTTCTCTGTATTATTGTCAATGCTAAAGTAGAAACATGAGAGGCTGTAGTCTTGAACCAGACATCCCACCAGACTCCCTATTCCTCTTTGGAGGAATCTGAATTGAGACTAGAGAGGCCTGGAAAGAATATCCACTTGAGACCACACACCAAAGGACTAGCCAATAGTTTCGTCTCAAACCATGAAATAATAACTGCAGCAACTAGTCTCGCAAGCCAGACCCAACCAACCCCAGTGCGGATCACTTTCAGTATCACGCACAGGGAAGGAAGGGTCTGGTCACTTTCAGTAAGTTTCTGTGTGTGTGATCCATGCTGGGGTTGGTTGGGTCTGGTTTGCGAGACTACTGTGGCAACATCATTCATGGGCCTTCATGGCTGCCCAGATTTTATCTTGTAGCCATCGAGAAGAATCAGGCCTGGGAACAAGGCTAGTATATACATGTGTAAATTTTCCAGTTCTGTGAAATTTCTTCCCCTTTCTTCATTTGGACACTTGCTTACTTACCAAGTCATAATTCTCAGTGTTGATGAATCCAGCTTGATACTGTAAGAATGCAATCACATCCTGGCACTGCATGGCAAGGTGAAACACATCAACACATTTGCTGTATACCCCCACCTCATTAAAATTCTCTCCTTTATTTTATTTTGTAGTTACACAGGGCACTAGCTTGGTGTGAGTAAATTAATACCCGTCATCTAATTAATGTTCCATGCTTTTCTCACCTGTAGAAACGTTTGCAAACAAGCAATCAAAGTAACAGTTTTTCTAAAGCTAATCAAGACATCAAGATGATGTCCAAATAAACCAGGTCAATTGACTAAGATTTTTGCGCAAACATAGGGGGCATGGCTACCGTTTATCTCTTGTGAATTACTGCAAATTAAGCAATCAAGAGCTCTGGAAGGGGACAATCAAGTGATTTTTTACAACCCATGATTCTTGATCTTAGTTGCAATCCCTTGATACTCTTGCATGAAATTTTTTTAATAAGCCTTTAATTAGAGTAACAAACTGGTTACAGTTCACTGCATCTTCATCGTAACGGATACACTTACTGGACTCGTAACTAACTTACCATTTCCGCCAGAACTCCCTGAGGCAGGGAATTAAGAGCAGAAACAGCGTCACTAAAACCTCGAGGGGCGTTAGATAGAAAGCCCATCTTTATCACTTCTGCGCATGCGTCTAGTTTCCTTTGTCGTACATGTACACGTGTGTGGCGTACACAGCTATCGAATCTACTTGCATCCCCTCTTCCTGCCTAGTCTGGTTGCTAGAAATGGTGAGGATAAATCTAGAACACTTACATCTTCTATGTAACGGCAAAATGTCCCTACCAAGTTATTTGGGTGAGCATAAGCAAGCCCCAAGTCGCTGAATGGATATGTAAAGAAGGGGTACAGATGTAATGTGTCCTTACAGTTGGTACCTTCTAAAAGGGTGTCTGAATAGTTTACTGCTCCCTGGAAAATTTGGTCTGCCAGACCATTTTCTAAGAAGGTTGGTCCATGTGTGGAATGGTCCGAGCACAAATGCTTTGGTGTGAGCACTTTAATGACACAAGTTTGTGTTCGAGTGCCTGTATAGTATCACAAAGTCTGAAGAAATAGTTTGGTAAGCAATAATTCAGTACCGCACATAAAGCCGGTGATAAAGGTCCATATAGTCTTGCCTTCCTGGCAGGCCATTTGATTGTGGGGGTGGCTTATGGTTTGAATGCTCCTCTATTTGTGTTAATGAAATGAACCCACTTATTGTAGAAACTAGAGTCTAAATATGATATTCTGTCTCTGTATTTTGTCTCCTCACAGGCTGCGCGACCCCTAGTGACTGTGTTTGATGGTGAGGGAAAGACAACCGGAAGCACCCTCCTTCCAGCAGTCTTCAAGGCTCCAATTCGTTCAGACGTTGTCCAGTTTGTGCACACCAATATGCGCAAGAACAAGCGGCAGCCTTATGCTGTCTCCACCAAAGCAGGCCATCAGACGAGCGCTGAGTCGTGGGGAACAGGGCGAGCTGTCTCCCGTATTCCACGTGTGAGAGGAGGAGGAACACACCGCTCCGGACAAGCTGCCTTTGGCAATGTATCCTTTGTAAGTTGAAAGTGCGAGGCTGTTCTCGCACTTATCAGGGAGATGCCACATCTTCTTTTGGTTTATACAACACATCTAAGGCTACACAAAGTTAATTTCCAGTTTCAGGTCAACTTTTACAGTTACTTGACTTGTGTAATCAGATGTAATCAAGACCAGAAACAGAAAAATAACCTAAACAACACTAGGCCAAGATTCAAGAGTGGTGTACGTATTCTAGTCCTTGACTCAAGCTCAGATGTGTCGAGGTGGTCGCATGTTTGCCCCTACCAAAGTCTGGCGTCGCTGGCACAAGCGAGTCAATCTCAATCAACGTCGTTATGCCATGTGCTCCGCCCTTGCCGCAACAGCCCTTCCCTCTCTCGTCATGGCCCGAGGACACCGTGTGGACAACATTGGCGAGGTTCCTCTGGTTGTAGACAATTCGATTGAAACCCTCACAAAGACGAAAGATGCCGTCAAACTTCTGAAAGCCTTGAATGCATACGCAGATGTTCAAAAGTGTACTCGCAATATCCGTCCAGGGAAAGGGAAAGCGAGGAATCGTCGCTATGTGCAGCGTAAAGGTCCACTCGTCATCTACAACGAGGACCACGGGATTCGGCAGGCATTCCGAAACCTCCCGGGCATCGAGTTACTGAAGGTGGATCGTCTCAATCTGCTCCTTCTTGCACCCGGAGGACACATGGGCCGGTTTTGTATCTGGTCAAGGGCAGCTTTCGACAAGCTGGATCAGCTCTATGGAACCTGGAAGAAGAAATCAACTCTCAAGAGAGGATACAAGTGAGTGGCATCCATGGATTATTCCCGTGTTCTTTTGCATCTGAGAAGCCTCTTCTAGTCCACAAGCTAACATGATGAGAATATGATAACCTTCACTGTGTACATGTAGCTGTGTTCTGAGTGCTAGGCTGTTTTGATTTCCAATCCTTCGCCCATTTCCCACTTTTTTCTCTCCACGTGTTACTGTCTCTTTGTACGCCATGAATTTTTCATTACCCTCTCCTCTCCATCTTTTCCTCCCACCTTTACCAAAATTTAATGTGCCCTCTTCTTCCCCATCCTGTTTTTGTCTCTTTGTCTTTCCTATTATCCTCCTCCCCTCACTCCTCCCCCCCCCCCTCTCCTCCTCCCTCTTCTCTTCTTAGCCTTCCTCGTCCAGTAATGATTCAAACGGATGTGAGTAGACTTATCAACTCAGATGAAATTCAGAAAAGTGTGAGACCTGTCAGGCAAGTTGTGTGTGTGTGTGCATGTGTGCAAGCATGTATATGCGCTAAAGTACGTTACATTCATTTATTATGTGTAAGCTGCCTGAGTTCTTTGAAATATGAAAAAATCTCTTCCCCCCTCCCCTCCCCTCCCCCCCTCCCCTCTCTCTCTCCTCCCCTCCCCCCCTCTCCCCCCCCTCCCCTCCCTCTCTCCTCAACAGGCCTAAGCCCAAGCGAGTATCTCAGAAAAAGAACCCACTTCGTAACCTCAACATCATGCTTCGTCTGAACCCATATGCAAAGACCTTCCGTAGGAACCAGCTGCTGCTGGAGATGAGGCGGAGGAAGGAGAAGGCAGAGCTTCTTGATAAGAAACGAGGCACCAAGAAGTGAACAGTAGTGTTTGTATTGTGAGCAAAAAATTGATGAAAAATTGAAGAAGTATTTTGGGCAACCCACATCATTATTGTGTGATGCTAGGAGTGAGTATAGTGCATTATCACCATAGCATGCTGCATGGATAAGTGTGAGTTTCCTAGGCCCACCGCCAGTTTTTGATCGCTGGCAGTAAAACTGGGAGCGGCTAGAATCGCGCACGTTGACCTGTACTGTTCTGACCACAGGTAGGCGGGGTCTCACAATCTGTGACCTCGCGGCGCGGCCACCTGCGCGTGGCTGCCGTCTAGTCGAATCGCCAGCGTGCAACTTCCTGTAAATTTAATTACACAGTGCGCAAACCCGGAAGTAGAATATGGCGGCGAGGAAGCTCACTTGACAGCGTGCACTTCAGCCCTCACAGGATCGCGTAGTTGCAGGTTTTTCGCCCTGGAAAGGATCGTTTGAGACACAGTTATGGTCAAAAAAGGTACGTAACTTATAGATAGGTGAAATAAATTTGCAAGTTAGGAAAACAAGGAGGAAATAGGCATCCAAGAGGGCGGGTCGATGAATTAGTGTGCATGTTTAAGCTCATTTTGTGAAGAGTACAGTATCGGAACACAAGAGATATGGGTATCAGGAGGTAGCCAGAAGCATCTAGTCTTATGCTTGAAGTCAGGAAGGCTGTAACTGAAGGAAGCTGTAAATGGCCCCATTGTGTATAGTACTGTGTACACCAGTAGAGCAAGGTTTGAGGCATTTGTACAACAAAATAAGTAACAGAGACTAATTCAACTGCTGTATGGGGAGCAGTAATCCTTCTCTACACCACTTTCCATCCCAAAAACCAAAACCTGTGATCTTAGTAACTTCACCATCATCGTCTATCTCCAGATTATTGTCACTCTCCTCCACACTGTTGGATTCCTCAGTTGTCTTCTTGACTGTCAACTATTACACGATGAACTTCTCATCTAAGTTCTTGGTCTGCTGGTAAGTTGGTGTGTTTAGACAATTGAAATCCTGATTCACACACTCACTACACTTTGGCACAGTTATAGTCTCCCTTTTGCCTTTCTCTGGCTCTCCCTGTGTCCCTTACAACTTAAAGTTGGCCGTCCTGTATTGACCATCCAAAAGTGTCAATTAGAGTGTGTGTCAGTTATGTACACTATACCTTCTGGCCTCATTCCTGGGCCTCCCCCATTTTTGTTCTTTGGTTCGCCTTCAGTATACGGCAGTAGAAGAACGGGGGACGCCTGGAAACACTTACCACATGAATTGTGTCAGGTGACGCCATTCACGTGCAGGTGGATGCAAGGTGGACATTGCATATTGGGGAGGGGGGGGGTGGGGGGGGGTCCACATTGAAATAACGTACCAGACTCCACCATCGAGCATTTCATTGTCCACCGCGTGTGATAAGAGTTCTCTGGCCTTTCCCATGATTTTTCACCGCTCTTCTGCTTCCGTGTGTTATACTGAACGAAAATCAAATAATAAAAAATGGAGAGGCCTGGGAATGAGGCATACCACCAGAGGAGGGAGGACGCGATCACGTGATAGCTACAATAGCTGACATTCAAAGATCAGGAAGTGTGGATACAAGGTAAACGAACGACTCTGTGGAGAAAGTAGTGATGGGCGCAACGGACGTGTAAGGTTTTTGACAAAACTGAACAAGTCTGGCAGTTAAAATATGGCCTCCTGTGAATTGCCTAGCGATAAACTGGCAACTTACAAGCTTAGCCTGCGAGGTGAGCCATAATATCCAATTTTGACTAGCCAAATGGCTTCAGCTTAGTTGAAAACACTATGTGGCCGTCATGACTTAGTCCATAGAGCGATCCTTGTAGCTTGCATCCACGATTCTTGCCCTACAATGTGACGTCATGTCCTCCCTCCTCTGGCATACCACTGTCCTTCCATGTAGATATGTATCACATTTCAGTGATCCAAAAATGTGTGCCCATTGTAGCTTGAGAACTTCAGTTGAAAGGCACATTTTTTTTTTTGCTCGTTGGTCTTTCTAATTATCCCCAACAATTTTACAATCTATCGTAGTAGGAGTTGGAATCTAGTAGGAGTTGGAATCCAGTAGGAGTTGGAATCCAATAGGAGTTGATACTGTGATATAGGTTCTTCAGCAAACGACATCGCCTTCAGGAGGAGCGAGATCAGCCTCAAACAGTTGTTGGCAGCGACGATCGTGCAGCGAATGGATCAAAGTGCGACAGTCATATGGGCTGTTCCTACCATCAGGAGGGGAATTGGGAGTAGCTTACAGAAGGTACATCATGCAGCACAGTAGTAAAGTGTGCTGTTACTGGATCAAGACTAAACTATATCCTTTTTGGTTAGTGCAGTATCAGGAGGGGAATTGGGAGTAGCTTACAGAAGGTACATCATGCAGCACAGTAGTAAAGTGTGCTGTTGCTGGATCAAGACTAAACTATATCCTTTTTCAGTTTGTGCAGTTTTTAGGGACAGGTGACTTGTGATGGCTTACACCACCCAGGCTCTCCTCCTCCATGCGTCACAATCCTGTGCAATAGAAAAATGGGCAGAGTGGTGGGTGGAGACGGGAAGAACGAGTTCAAGAAGGAGGAGAGTCTGAAAAGTATTTTATTCTAACTGGCAACCTTCAGTTTTTTTATCTATCAAAACACATAAAAAAGGGATTTAGTGCTCACAAGTATCATGTGCATGGCATGTATACCTGACAATATGTATCACGTTGAGTCTATGTTGCTCTACCTAGCTAAGATATGCTACAGTGTTGATCATGTAGCCAATAGATCACCAGCTAATGAGATGTGACCAGGATGGAAACTTTCGCTTGCTTCTTAGGCATGGGTTAGCCTTGTACAGGGTAAGAAGCTAAGACATATATATCACTGGAAAAAACTGGAGGTTGATTTAACCTGAGATGGGTTACCTCAGTTGCAGGATCTTGGCCTACACTACCTCCCACTTTTACCGCAGTGTAGGGTTACAGCCTTTGTGTACTCAAAGTTCCAATATGGCATGAATACTTGCATAAAATACCACCGAAAAGTTAGCCAATAGTGCATGAATATTTTTCAGATTCAATCCAATAATACATGAATATAGCGGGAGTTCCACCCCTTTTGGCACAAACATGCAATCACAAAATGAATCAACCCAATTCATTGTTTGCTAGAAAACTTCACTGGACAAGGGATGTACATTTGCTGTATACCCCCACCTCATTAAAATTCTCTCCTTTATTTTATTTTGTAGTTACACAGGGCACTAGCTTGGTGTGAGTAAATTAATACCCGTCATCTAATTAATGTTCCATGCTTTTCTCACCTGTAGAAACGTTTGCAAACAAGCAATCAAAGTAACAGTTTTTCTAAAGCTAATCAAGACATCAAGATGATGTCCAAATAAACCAGGTCAATTGACTAAGATTTTTGCGCAAACATAGGGGGCGTGGCTACCGTTTATCTCTTGTGAATTACTGCGAACTAAGCAATCAAGAGCTCTGGAAGGGGACAATCAAGTGATTTTTTACAACCCATGATTCTTGATCTTAGTTGCAATCCCTTGATACTCTTGCATGAAATTTTTTTAATAAGCCTTTAATTAGAGTAACAAACTGGTTACAGTTCACTGCATCTTCATCGTAACGGATACACTTACTGGACTCGTAACTAACTTACCATTTCCGCCAGAACTCCTTGAGGCAGGGAATTAAGAGCAGAAACAGCGTCACTAAAACCTCGAGGGGCGTTAGATAGAAAGCCCATCTTTATCACTTCTGCGCATGCGTCTAGTTTCCTTTGTCGTACATGTACACGTGTGTGGCGTACACAGCTATCGAATCTACTTGCATCCCCTCTTCCTGCCTAGTCTGGTTGCTAGAAATGGTGAGGATAAATCTAGAACACTTACATCTTCTATGTAACGGCAAAATGTCCCTACCAAGTTATTTGGGTGAGGATAAGCAAGCCCCAAGTCGCTGAATGGATATATAAAGAAGGGGTACAGATGTAATGTGTCCTTACAGTTGGTACCTTCTAAAAGGGTGTCTGAATAGTTTACTGCTCCCTGGAAAATTTGGTCTGCTAGACCATTTTCTAAGAAGGTTGGTCCATGTGTGGAATGGTCCGAGCACAAATACTTTGGTGTGAGCACTTTAATGACACAAGTTTGTGTTCGAGTGCCTGTATAGTATCACAAAGTCTGAAGAAATAGTTTGGTAAGCAATAATTCAGTACCGCACATAAAGCCGGTGATAAAGGTCCACATAGTCTTGCCTTCCTGGCAGGCCATTTGATTGTGGGGGTGGCTTATGGTTTGAATGCTCCTCTATTTGTGTTAATGAAATGAACCCACTTATTGTAGAAACTAGAGTCTAAATATGATATTCTGTCTCTGTATTTTGTCTCCTCACAGGCTGCGCGACCCCTAGTGACTGTGTTTGATGGTGAGGGAAAGACAACCGGAAGCACCCTCCTTCCAGCAGTCTTCAAGGCTCCAATTCGTTCAGACGTTGTCCAGTTTGTGCACACCAATATGCGCAAGAACAAGCGGCAGCCTTATGCTGTCTCCACCAAAGCAGGCCATCAGACGAGCGCTGAGTCGTGGGGAACAGGGCGAGCTGTCTCTCGTATTCCACGTGTGAGAGGAGGAGGAACACACCGCTTCGGACAAGCTGCCTTTGGCAATGTATCCTTTGTAAGTTGAAAGTGCGAGGCTGTTCTCGCGCTTATCAGGGAGATGCCACATCTTCTTTTGGTTTATACAACACATCTAAGTGCTACACAAAGTTAATTTCCAGTTTCAGGTCAACTTTTACAGTTACTTAAGGTGGCGGGGTACCGTTCTGTGCGTACGGCGCGCGCGTAGCAATAAATTAAGATACCGTAATTCCTAATTGAACGTATATATGCGCATGTGCTATTCACTTTGAACTTTGAACTCAGCCGTTACAGTGCTAGTTATCGAACTTTTTTATCACCAAAAATAAAGTCGTGGAGACTGATTTACAACTAGCGAAGACGGTGAACTACACAAAAATACCGTGCGAAGGGCGACTCGAAGCAGTTTTTGCGATATCGCCTTCCGTTGCAACGTTACGTCTCGTTGTTTCAAGGAAATTTGGTAAGACAGTAAGTTTTCCCTTTCTATTTCGAGTACCATTTACCGTAGCGGCAAAAACGTTTCGAGCCGCCCTAGAGTTTATTAATGCGCATCTCCAACAGCGAGATCAAGTCGCTAGCGTACTTCGTACTGTAGATTTTTGGTGAATAGTCTGCGGGGACACTCGTGTGCGTACTGTGGCTACAAAGTGAGCTGCTTCCACGGTTTTTCCTGTACACAGTCACTACCCTCCCTGCTTCATATTCAGTAGGTTTTGTTGTACTGGGATGAATTCCGTACGAGAAATTTTATGTTGATATATTTCATAAACCACGCCCACGGGACTATCCCGCCACCTTAACTTATATAATCAGATGTAATCAAGACCAGAAACAGAAAAATAACTTTGCGTGGCCTAAACAACACTAGACCAAGATTCAAGAGTGGTGTACGTATTCTAGTCCTTGACTCAAGCTCAGATGTGTCGAGGTGGTCGCATGTTTGCCCCTACCAAAGTCTGGCGTCGCTGGCACAAGCGAGTCAATCTCAATCAACGTCGTTATGCCATGTGCTCCGCCCTTGCCGCAACAGCCCTTCCCTCTCTCGTCATGGCCCGAGGACACCGTGTGGACAACATTGGCGAGGTTCCTCTGGTTGTAGACAATTCGATTGAAAGCCTTGCCAAGACGAAAGATGCCGTCAAACTTCTGAAAGCCTTGAATGCATACGCAGATGTTCAAAAGTGTACTCGCAATATCCGTCCAGGGAAAGGGAAAGCGAGGAATCGTCGCTATGTGCAGCGTAAAGGTCCACTCGTCATCTACAACGAGGACCACGGGATTCGGCAGGCATTCCGAAACCTCCCGGGCATCGAGTTACTGAAGGTGGATCGTCTCAATCTGCTCCTTCTTGCACCCGGAGGACACATGGGCCGGTTTTGTATCTGGTCAAGGGCAGCTTTCGACAAGCTGGATCAGCTCTATGGAACCTGGAAGAAGAAATCAACTCTCAAGAGAGGATACAAGTGAGTGGCATCCATGGATTATTCCCGTGTTCTTTTGCATCTGAGAAGCCTCTTCTAGTCCACAAGCTAACATGATGAGAATATGATAACCTTCACTGTGTACATGTAGCTGTGTTCTGAGTGCTAGGCTGTTTTGATTTCCAATCCTTCGCCCATTTCCCACTTTTTTCTCTCCACGTGTTACTGTCTCTTTGTACGCCATGAATTTTTCATTACCCTCTCCTCTCCATCTTTTCCTCCCACCTTTACCAAAATTTAATGTGCCCTCTTCTTCCCCATCCTGTTTTTGTCTCTTTGTCTTTCCTATTATCCTCCTCCCCTCACTCCTCCCCCCCCTCTCCTCCTCCCTCTTCTCTTCTTAGCCTTCCTCGTCCAGTAATGATTCAAACGGATGTGAGTAGACTTATCAACTCGGATGAAATTCAGAAAAGTGTGAGACCTGTCAGGCAAGTTGTGTGTGTGTGCATGTGTGCAAGCATGTATATGCGCTAAAGTACGTTACATTCATTTATTATGTGTAAGCTGCCTGAGTTCTTTGAAATATGAAAAAAATCTCTTCCCCCCTCCCCTCCCCTCCCCCCCTCCCCTCTCTCTCTCCTCCCCTCCCCCCCTCTCCCCCCCCCTCCCCTCCCTCTCTCCTCAACAGGCCTAAGCCCAAGCGAGTATCTCAGAAAAAGAACCCACTTCGTAACCTCAACATCATGCTTCGTCTGAACCCGTATGCAAAGACCTTCCGTAGGAACCAGCTGCTACTGGAGATGAGACGGAGGAAGGAGAAGGCAGAGCTTCTTGATAAGAAACGAGGCACCAAGAAGTGAACAGTAGTGTTTGTATTGTGAGCAAAAAAACTGATAAAAAATTGAAGAAGTATTTTGGACAACCCATTGTGTGTGATGCTAGGAGTGAGAAGGTGCATTATCGCCATAGCATGCTGCTAGTCTTGTAAGCCAGACCCACGAGACTAGCATGCTGCATGGATAAGCGCGAGTTTCCTAGGCCCACCGCCAGTTTTTGTTCGCTGGCAGTAAAACTGGTGGCGGGAAGGCCTGGGAACGGCTAGAATCGCGCACGTTGACCTCTGTACATGTACTGTTCTGACCACAGGTAAACGTGCCAGATAGGCGGGGTCTCACAATCTGTGACTCGACTACGCGTATACGCCCACCGGCTCGCGGCCGCATGCGCATGCACGTGGCTGTCTCCAGGTTTACAATGAATCTATCAGTATCTGCAATCTAGTAGAGTTGGAATCTAGTAGAGTTGGAATCTAGTAGGAGTTGGAATCCAGTAGGAGTTGGAATCTAGTAGGAGTTGGAATCTAGTAGGAGTTGGAATCCAGTAGGAGTTGATACTGTTGATATGTTCTTCAGCAAAAGCAAAGGACATCGCCTTTCAGGAGGAGCGAGATCAGCCTCAAACAGTCGTGCAGCGAATGGATCAAAGTGCGGCAGTCATATAGGCTGTTCCTACCACCAGGAGGGGAATTGGGAGTTAGCTTACAGAAGGTACATCATGGAGCACAGTAGTAAAGTGTGCTGTTGCTGGATCGAGACTAAACTATATCCTTTTGGTTAGTGCAGTATCAGGGGGGGAATTGGGAGTTAGCTTACAGAAGGTACATCCTGTTACTGGATCGAGACTAAACTATATCCTTTTTCAGTTTGTGCAGTTTTTAGGGACAAGTGGCTTGTGATGGCTTACACCACCCAGGCTCTCCTCCTCCATGCGTCACAATCCTGTGCAATAGAAAAATGGGCAGAGTGGTGGGTGGAGACGGGAAGAACGAGTTCAAGAAGGAGGAGAGTCTGAAAAGTATTTTATTCTAACTGGCAACCTTCAGTTTTTTATCTATCAAAACACATAAAAAAGGGATTTAGTGCTCAAAAATATCATGTGCATGGCATGTATACCTGACAATATGTATCACGTTGAGTTATGTTGCTCTACCTAGCTAGGATATGCTACAGTGTTGATCATGTAGCCAATAGATCACCAGCTAACGAGATGTGACCAGGATGGAAACTTTCGCTTGCTTCTTAGGCATCAGTTAGCCTTGTACAGGGTAAGAAGCCAGGTATATATATATCACTGGAAAAAACTGGAGGTTGATTTAACCTGAGATGGGTTACCTCAGTTGCAGGATCTTGGCCTACACTACCTCCCACTTTTACCACAGTGTAGGGTTACAGCCTTTGTGTACTCAAAGTTCCAATATGGCATGAATACTTGCATAAAATACCACCGAAAAGTTAATAGTGCATGAATATTTTTCAGATTCAATCCAATAATACATGAATATAGCGGGAGTTCCACCCCTTTTGGCACAAACATGCAATCACAAAATGAATCAACCCAACTCATTGTTTGCTAGAAAACTTCACTGGACAAGGGATGTAACCCTAAAACCATGACTAAAGGAGGTGGGCCACTGCCTGGACCTGGATGAATCCAGACTGCAACTGAGATGACATTTTTGGGTTGAATCAACCTCCAATATTTTTTTTTACAGTGATATACACTAGCCTGATTTAGCCTTCACTCTGCGCAATCACTTCGAACTGCCCAGGCTCTCCCTCTTGTCTCCACCCACTTCTCTGCCCTGCACAGGATTGTGACTGAAGAAGGGATGGAAGAAGGAGACCCTGGGTTGAGGCTATGAAGTAGACAAAGCTGGAGCCAGCACTGTGCCCGCTCACTGCACGGGTAGCCTCCTTCCTGGGCCCTCACGCAGCTTCCTGTTGCTTGTAGTGTCTAAACGGCAACATAGGCTTGCTGATGATAAAAAAAAATGTTAAAATAAAAAATGAAAAGAAATGAAAACCTGTATAAATGTAAGCCATCCGAGCCATATGATCCTGTAAGTGACAATGCCTGTTGAGGTTGAAGTCCAAAGACTTCTCTCGTCCTCAACGAGGGAGATGCTGACTTTAATTTTCATATCGAACTGTATGTGCATGTATATGTCTACATGTATGAGTGTGAAGATACATGAGTGAGACAGAGAGAACATGTTGATACCTGACCCTAAACTCAGGTCCACGTACGTCATGGATGGTGATGATTGCAGAATACCTCACAGGAATAAGGTAAGGCATAAAGCAGTAACTGTGTATGGGTAGATTACAATGCTTACTATAATATACAATGTCATGTTCTTCTGTTCTAGATGATGGGATATGTGCATGTATATTGGATCAGCTGAACTCGTCCTCAACGAGGGAGATGCTGACTTTAATCATCAATTCAAATTGTATGTGCATATATGTGTGCATGTGCGTGCTCATGTACGAGTGTGAAGATACGTGTGGGCACATTTGTGAGATGACATGTATACATGATGATACCTGACCCTAAACCCCAGCTCTGACTACATCATGGATGATGGTGGTTACGTACAGACCTTACCTCATAGGAACAAAGTAATTACGGCATAAAAGCAATAACTGTGCTTCAGTAAATTACTATTCTTACTACAGTTCTTCTGTGCTAGCTGATGGGATATTTGGACCAGCTGAACTGTGCAAGTGAAGTGAAGGAGTTACCGATGGCGCAGTGCAGTTCAGCTTCATAACTTCACTGAATGGAGGGCAGTAGTAGATATGCTGTCGCATAGATCAACTGGTACACAACTTATATTCATGCAAGCTAGCAGACCATCAGCTATCCATACCTTTTGGTTCCACTTGTTATGAATAATGAAAATTGACACTAAAAATGGGAACTTGTGATTTGATTAAAGCAGCCAAGTATGTGGTCTTTACTGTGATCCCACTCCAGTGACATACTCTATACACATGATCTCACTCGAGTTGCTTGGGGAATCAGGTGCACACATCATCTCACTCAAGTTACTTCTTATTCTTGGGGAATCAGGTGCACACATCATCTCACTCAAGTTACTTCTTATTCTTGGGGAATCAGGTATGCACACATGATCTCACTCGAGTTGCTTCTTATTCTTGGGGAATCAGGTATGCACACATGATCTCACTCAAGTTACTTCTTATTCTTGGGGAATCAGGTATGCACACATGATCTCACTCGAGTTGCTTGGGGAATCAGGTGCACACATGATAACAGGGTAATCACAAATAACAAAACTGACTATCTACTGTATAAATATTGAAAACAATAAATAGTTCAGAGTTAATTGTTATTCGATTGTTCCATTAGTGCTGTTGACACCAATGACTCCGTTGACACCATTGACACCATTCGTGATCCCACTCCCCTGGGCAATGTATCCCAGGAGATCTGCACCAGACACCAGAAAGTGCTGCTTGCCTGAAACAGAGACGGTATTCGATAGTGAATTTTAGGAAACCTTGGTTAATCAGAACACTGGAACTGGGTCTGGATTCATATTTCAATAAAACTTGTGTAACATGCAAACCAAAAAGCTGAGGAAGCCCTAATGGGGAAAGGGTTGGAAATCTATCTTGGTGGACCTTCCAACCACTCATGGGAGATCAAAGATTTTAGATTCACTTTTGGCTGCTGTTCACTCTTTGCTTGCAAGTTTTACTAAAACCACGGTACTTTATCCTCTAGAGTGAAGACACTGTGTTACATTTTTTAGACCCCCTGTCTACTACATAGGTATAGACATTCAAATTCCTCAGTTTTATATACTGCAAGTACCGTACTCACTTGACATTACGCCCCCTTTGATTATAAGGCCCCCCTTACTATTTGTTGCAGAGGTATATTTATCTCCAATTTATGCCCCCCTCGGCCATACATGGAAAATGTAATAAGAACGGAAGAACTCTGCGACTCCGACGAACGAGAGGAAGGTTAGAACTCACCGTACCACCCTATACAGAGTCTAGCTACCTACTGGCCAGCGATACACCGACCAAGCAATTGGCTGCGTGGCGGCAGGCTCGTAGATAGCTGGTGGTGGTATGAAAACTGCATCGCGTTTTCTGATCGCATACACTCTGTGCCTTCATTGATACATGATCCTTGGCCCTGCAGAACTGAGCCACTACGAGCTTCATCGCAAGCCACACGAGATGGTGACGGACAATTCTGCCATTGCTGTTTCCCCTCGCACGCTCCACAGCGAAGAAAGGGGGCGTATAAACGACACTAATTTCCATTATTCAATTATAAGCCCCCCCCATACTTGTAGCTAAATCTAATCAGCAAAAAGGGGGGGGGGGCGCAATTTCGAGTGAGTACGGTAATGAAAGGACGCTGGGGAGGTGCCAAGGAATGAAGCTAACCATTCTACTCACCAGTCGCACTGATGACAGCAAATTTGTCTCTGTTCAACACACGAGAGAGTTTTCCCAAGTTTTCACTCTTGTTCAGCTGTCACAGGGAGAGTGGGAATATAAGGGTAAAGGCTCCTCGATTCCTAACAACTGTCAGCTTTTCACTGTCCTCTCTTTTGTCTCATAACATCAAGACAAAGAGCACATGATGACATCATCATTTGCTCTTGATCAAGAGTGTCCATTTCACTCTATTTGAGGCAAAGCTAAAGTGAAGGAGTGATGAACTTACTGTTTCAAACTTGAGCAGAGCATTCTGGATGGGATCTGTTGTTCTCACAGCGCCAGTGGTGATTTGGGCAGTCATGTTGGTCATGGTAGCTACACCAGCCACAGAGGTGCTGAATAGGGAGATAGGTTGCTTGAGGGAGGGGGAGTGGGAGTGGGAGGAGGAAGTGAGGGAAGGGAAGGGGAGGGAGGGAGGGAAAAGAAAGACAGAAGGAGGGGGAGGAAATCAAGAGCTGGCATACCCTCCCTTTGTCACAAGGACCTGGTCCACACCCTTCTCCTTGAACAGCTGAATAACTTCAGAGCACAGCATGGTGGGGGGGACAGTGATGGCAGTGGGCATCTTCAGACTGCTGATGGGATGATCCCACCACCTGCAGAGTGTCAGAGAAGGTCAGGTGACCAGACTTTTAACCAGCCAAATGGTGAGTTTTATATTTGGTGATGGAAATTTCAATTGCTGAATTGCTAAAATAGAATTGTTTATCTTTCCCATTCGCAAGTACAGTTGTAACAAGCCACTCTTGGCCTTTAACACACACCATTAGATTGCAGTACCTAAGCAGAAGGCCTGGTAAAAATTTGTCACATGGCAGTAATTAGTCTTGGTAGCCACACCCTTCACAGAGAGTCTGGTCATGCAGCAACCATTGAGTTGTCGCCATGGCAAAATGTTGCTGTGGCCATGCCCTTTGTGAGTTGCTGCTTTCATAGCCATGGGTAGCAATTATGTCACAACATGTTTAGTGGATATCAGGATCTTATTATGTAACTGCGCTGTAGAGCGTGAGTTCCTCGGTGACAAATCGTCAGTTGCAGCGTGACCAGACCCTTCCTGTCTCTGTAAAGGGTGTTGCTTGTGAGACATTATAATGCAGTGGTGTGCTTGAATGATGTTTCTGAAAGTCTCTATGTCCATGCTGTCTCTATTGGCCGAGCAGCTGAACATCAAGTAAGTTATAACAAATCACTTTGTGTAAGCCATTAAGCATGCCTACCACACACTTCAATGTGCAATTTATACCATTGTGCCTTGAGCTCAGTGGGGATTTCCATGTAGCCCCTGTCAATCATCCAGTCATCACTGACAAACTTGGTCCTGAGTGAAAGAACATTTTATCTTGAATTGCAGAACACAAACCACTGACTCACAATGCTGGTGAAATTACGCCACTTTGACTTCACATGGGTGTAGGCAATGGGGGAGCAGGGGGCGCTTTTGCCCCAAAACTTAAATATTATCTGACTCTGCTGGGAACTTTCACTGCTGTCTACAGTCTTGGCCCACTCAAGTACAGACCTGTTGGCACTAGCTTTAGACTTAGACATCGTGTACTGTGCTTTAATTAGCAACTAACGGGTGTGCGCACGTGCTTCAAAGTGGGCGTGGCATTGGAAAAGTGGGCGTGCCCCCCCCCCCCAATTTTCTGCCGAGCTACACACGCCTTATTTATTAGCCCCCCCAGTTTTAAAACTTGTCTATGCCTCTGCTTCACTGATTCATTGTAGTATATTTTACTGCAAAAATGGCCTTTTTTTTCTCATGCCAATGTACTGACCCTCCCAAAAGTATTCTAGGTTGGTCCGTGAAGCAAAAATTCTAGTTGAAGTGGCCTTGTACAGTTAGACTAACAAAGCCTTAGACACAGGGTTACATTCAAGTTGAGGGACAACTAGGCCTAGCCTAGCCTTGGCCCCAATCTTGTACATGGTCTGGGTACGAGGCTAAGTTGTTTTGGATTGGGACATCAACTCACAGGTAGTTTCTGATGGAGTCAGGCAGGATGGCTACCACACGCTGACCCTTCTTCAGCCCCTTTGCCACCTGCACCGCCCCAGCAACCGCACTTCCACTGGAACCACCTGCAGGAACAGAGAACACATATACGGTACACAAGGTCAGCAGCATAAGTGGTATGCAAAATTGTTGCGTATTGTGTGTTCATATGAGCCATTAGCCTTGTACCCAGGCTGCGTGGGAGGAGAGAAACAGCCTGGTATTGACTGCATGCGTATGCGTGGTCATTTCCGCTATATTTCTGTAAAATTGTAATAATTACGTAGCTTGTTCACATGCAATAATATACGGACAGGATATTCGAAAGTAGTGTACATACAAAGTTGAAAAAAGAGCTACAACAAAATATTTACTCAGACCGATAAATTTGGCAATCGTAAGTGATACCAATGGCGAGACTAACAAGACAACGCCATAGCTACCATGCCCTGTACCCAACTCGCTTGTTTACAGTCAAGCACACAAATGACAGCACCTCGTAGCATACTGACTTACCGAAACTAGTTGGTAGCCGCAAGAAAGTATCTTTGCCTTTGTATACATGGCGATTATCCTCGATTCAACAGCTGCATCTTTCGATGATATGCAAATATATCGGACGTATATTTATTTTCAAACGCAAACGGATTCCCAGGTTTTTCTGGGAATGATCGCGCATGTGCAAATAGTCCATACCAGGCCATATCTCTCCTCCCAAGCGGCCTGGGTACAAGGCTAATGAGGCATACAATGTTGGTATGAGTAGTATACAAAGAGATTGCTATATGTTGTATGTTCATATGTACCAATGAATGTTGGTACAAGTGGGAATTACTATATGCAAGAGCACATAAGAATGGGCAGCTAGAGTAAGAGCGTGTAACTCCAATAGAAGCCCACAGTCCGGTCAAAATTATTGAACCGTACTGAAAATAGAACACTGGTCACGTGCTTAGCAACAATGGCTTATGTTTATGCGCAGCTGCACAGTATGTGTTACTATTTTTAGTACGGTTCAATAATTCCGACCGGCTTCAAATTTACAGAGTTACACGCTCTTACTCTAGTCGCCCATTCTTATGCGGTATTGCTATATGTTGTATGTTTATATGCACCAATGAATGTTAGTACAAGTGGGAAGAGAAACTGGAGCAAACAGTATGGCAGGGAAGATTTTGGCTGTACCTGCCACATTGCATTCCTCCCACTGCTTATCAACGTTCAGTATCGGTAGTTTCACCCTAGTAGTAGCCTCATTCCCACAGGAAGCTGAGCGAAGGCCTGGAAACAAGCTACCCTAGAAGGACAAGACTTCCAAGCATCTAATTCCCTTTCGCCCTGATGACGACTAAAACATTCAGTCGAAACGTCAAGTTTGAACTGAATGCTCCCTGATGATGACTGGAGCATTCAGTCGAAACGTTGTCAAGTTATTTTTCCAAGCTCAAGTTGGTAACAGATATTAACCTTCTCTTCATCTAATTTCAATTTTTTTCCCCAGTTGGTGTGGACCACAGAGATGCTGCTAGTGGCTGGCATGATCTCCACACCCACACGCCTGTGGTATGATATTTCACTTACCACACAGCATTCCTTCCTCCCTGATCAGTCGGCGAGCCATCACGAATGAGTCTTTATCGCTCATCTTGATCCACTCATCAACCACAGAGAAATCGAGGGATGTTGGGATGAACTTTTTGCCGATTCCTTCAACTGCATATCCAGTGCAGGTGGTCTCATTGATCTCTTCAGGTCGGCCCAGGATGGAGCCCATTGGGTCAACAGCGACAACCTTTAGGAAGGAAGAGGAGAAGAGAAGATAAGGAGGACAAGGAGAAGAAGAAAGAAGAAAATAAGAGGAGGACGAAGGGGAGGAGAAACAGGCAAGGAGGAGAGGAGGAGGAGGAGGAGAAGGAGGAGGAGGACGAAGGGGAGGAGAAACAGGCACTCTCTCTTTTGAGAAGAGGAAGAAAAGGAAGAGGAGGAGGAAAAAGTGGAGGAGAAGGAGGAGGAGGAGGAAGAAGGGAAAGAGGAGAAGGAGGAGAAGGAGGAGGAGGAGGAGGAGGAAGAAGGGAAAGAGGAGAAAGAGGAGGAGGAGGAGAAGGAGGAGAAGGAGGAGAAGGAGGAGGAAGAAGATGGGAAAGATCTGAGAAGGGAGTAGATCCTCTCTGTGGCACACACCTTGACACCAGGCACTTTCTCCTTGAGCTTCCTTGCCACCCCGGTGAGAGTACCACAGCTGCCTGCTCCAATCACAACCACATCAATCCTACCTGTGGAACGTGGCACACACACGAGGTGATCAGCCAATACAATAGTAGAGAGTACAGTACTTATCTGAACTTCAGTTATCCGAACCCCCAAAATAATGATAATCATAGATATTTTGCTGTGCATTAAATGGAAAGTAACCCACTTTGTATATAAATAGAATTGTTTCACTTATCCGAACATTTCAGCACCCTCCAGTCCCAATATGTGTTTGGACTTTCTACTGGATGTAATTATGACCTGTACCACATAAGAAACTGTCCATGTGACTGTTTGTCATTCATGTGTTGTAGTGCAACCATAACCATTTCAGTACACCAGAATATTATATTGGATATTAAGTAAACCTTGTGTGAAAAAAGACATGCTGAGACATGATAATGTTCTGACCAACTCTAATTTGAAGTATATAGCCTTGTTCTACCTACTAAGATGGAGGATATGGTCTACCCCGTCCAACAGTGCCACACGCGTGTTTCCGGAAACGTTTCCGGAAACAAAGCTGCCCGACCTTATACCCTACCTTTGTCTCCGAAACAACGAAGCTGCATGAAACTGGTTGAATATGAAGAATCTATGTGATTTCATTCTAAGTCGCTTAGAGCATGTTAGCCTCGTACCCAGGCCATTCGTAGGAGAAACAAGGCTACTGCATGTACCGAGATCAGAACTACGTCCAAAACATACTAGTAGGTTATGTGAGTGAGCACAATAGGTCCAGCTATAGCACAATAAGTTTGGGACCAGTCCCTATGTGGGAGGTTATGCTAGTGCACATGCTCAACATGTGTCTGAGGTGACCCCAGATAGTACAAGCATCCCACTGTTGACATTGCTACTCTACCTCAAAACAGAGGGATAAGGTATTGTCTGTCTGTGTGTACATTGTTGTGGGTGGATAAATACCACATGTCTACTCAAATTATTGACTTTGATGTCTCGCAGGCAAGCTAGGATGTGTTTGGCAGTGTTTTTAACCAGGAGTAGATTGTTGATTTGTGTTTTTTTTGTTTGTTTGTTTGTTTGCTGGGAGGGGAAGAGGGAAGTGTAAGCTTTTTTAAGGGGTGGGGAGTAGGGAGGGGAAGGAAATGGTTCTATCACCACTTGTACCACAGTTGTAATGCTGTAGCTGAATAACCATGATGCATCTCCTCACAGTTCATGGGCTGCTAGGTATGGGTTAGTATGACAGTCGTTGACCTGCCTTGAACACTCAAAGTGAACACCCTGACCCCCTGACCACTGAAATGAAGAGTAGTCAGCGCTTTTAAAGGAGGAGGGCGGCCGACCAGTAGTCACTGCGAGACTATCTTTCATGGCAAAGTCTGTTCCACTCTGCAACTTGTTAACCTGCAATCTCACACTGAACATTGCAATCCACGTGCAGCAGGTGTACAAGTCATCAGTTACTTCGCAAAGCGCTCCTCTGAGGAGATCCATACGTAGTATAGTGTACTCTCGATAACTATACTCTTCTCTCCTTACAAATGTTTACCAAGAGTTACCACTACACTACATCAATACACTGTAAGTGTAGTCACCTTCACATTGTGAGACGATTTCTTCTCCTGTAGTGTCGTAGTGAGCCATAGCATTGTAGAGATTACCATACTGCATGAGAGGAGGGGGAAGTAATGGAGGAGGGTGGGAGAAGGAGGAGAGGAGGAGGGGGGAGAAGGAAAGGAGGGAGGGGGGAAGGAGAGAAGGAGGGGGGAGAAGAGAGGCTGCATGATCATGTAACAAACATGTACCAACTTCACTTGCATCCACACTCTGCGGAAGCGATGAAAGCACTTGTACAGCTCTTCACTTGCTGGGATTATTTACACATTCACCCCTTGCCGGCAAAACAGTGTGGCACACAAATTCATAAAGCAATCTTTCCCTTGGAAGTTCACCAATTGTTTTGAATAAGACATGCAGACTGTCAGTTCTAATGGGGAGCATAATCCCTGCACTGTAACCTTCCAGTAGGTAAAATGAAACTGAATATGCAGGTTCCAGTGAGCTTCATGTGTGCACAATACCGACCACTTTTCGTCCTGCTCTATACATACCTGATCAAAGATGTGCGAGCCTGGTATCTTTGTCTGCAAGATGTGTGCCTTACAGATGTAGTGATCTAGGTGAGGGAGATGAGCAATTCAATAATATGATGGTTGACAGAGTTTATTACACCTCAGATGCTAGTGCTCTGTGTTAGGGTATATCTCAACTGAAATATATGAAAGTGTGCACATTGGTTTTGGGACTTTCCACTTTGGAAAAGTGCACTGACCCTAGGTTCAAACAGATTACGTGAACCCGACCTGTCTGTGGTTTCTTTTTACCGGGGTGGGCTCTTATGAAATGGAATCAATGCACACACTTTCACATTTCAGGTTGGACAGCCTATACATAAGTCATTTTCACTTGGCATTTTTCCGCTGATAAATTGACAGTACATCATATGTATATTGATGCAATATGCCATATTTGGAAACTAGGCATCAGGAGATTATTCCAATTAGTCTCAAATTACCAGACTAATAAGCTTCCAATGCCCCCACATATCTCAATGACCTTTATGGTGATGGTGTTTTCTTACCAGGAGTGCCAAAGGGTGCTGACGGAGCACGGACAACTTCGGCTCCTAGTGCCTTCATCACAATCTCCTGTGTGGTACGTGGAGTGAAGTGTGCAGTTATGTTATGAATGTAACTGTGTACATTTGGGCCTCATCAGTGCAGGTATAAAGGTCCAATATTTCGATATTTCAGGTTTTGGGTATTTAGATAATCAAAATTGGCACCCCTAGCAATGATGGTGAGAGGGAATGAAAAACCCAGGATGAGACTGGGATTCAAGGAGACTTTCTGAATACTCTATCATTATTTGTAATGCCTATAGATGGCTTGCAAATGTCAATTAAGCGTCCTACTTCTGGAGGACAAATGCACGATCAAGAGGCAGTTGTACAGTGGAGTGGGCCTTTCACCTTAAGGTTACGATGAACAAGCTGTGTGCGCGCTTATTTATAATTATATTCATGACGTATACCCGCAAGTCCGAATGCATTCCTACCGTTACTAACTTTGCGTCAATTTTAGCGAACTACTTCTATTTTCTGCGGAAGATAACAGCTCAACGGCCTTCCGTACTAAATTTTCGAGGTCGACTCGTCAAGTTTTGCCAAAAAAGTTCTGGACAAACCGTCAGAAAATGGCTTTTTCGGTCGTGGTTTACGAAGAATGCTACTCAAAATTTTATGTAGCGCCTACATTTCGAGCGCTGCTTGAAAATTGCCATCGACTCGACCTAGATACTTGTGCTAGGAGACTAATAACCGAAAACGGTGAGTTTGAGGGCCGTCAGTAAGCAGATATTTGACGCAAGAGAGTTTATGTGAAGGCTTTGTTCTGGATGGTGTGGATTATAAGCTGCTAGAGCTGTTATGACCAAAAGAGCATTGTGTATAGCCTGGTCTTCGGTATCTCCATAGGCTTTTGAAGCGCTAAAATACCTCCAAGCACTCTAGAGTTATAACGCTGACATTCAAGCGCATTTATTGAATTCTGAGATAGGACAGGTTGTTCATCGTAACCTTAAGAGAAGTAGCTTCTTTATATTTTGGCAATGATGGTAAATATAAGGACTCGGTGTAGCGCTTCCTTGCCTGTATTTTGCACACAACTGCACTAAACACAGACTCCAACTTTTGCCCTCCAGAAGTGAAGCCACGCCCAATGAAAACTATCTATATTGTCTCCTTCAGTAGTGCCAAGCTATCACCATAGAAACCAAGCCACTGAAGTATTGCCTAGTACGTCAATATACCACTGATAACACACGGACAGAGCTATGAAGGCACCAGAGGAGGTATAGTGAGGCTAATGTAGGCATGTACTAAGTCAGGAGGGAGGGGGATGTGTCTATATACCTTCTCCATGCTGCACTTATCGGGCATGACCAGAATACAGCGGTATCCCTTGACAGCAGCCGCCATGGCAAGAGCAGTACCTGCGCAGAGGGAGGGAGAAGACACAGTGGCTCTAATGTACACCACCTCCCCACCCACTCCTCCCCCACCACAGACACATGCGCACACAGGAAGGAAGGGAGAAAACACAAAACACAAGCACAGAATGGTCCGCGAAGGAGACCACAAAGAGCATGATGTCACTTCTCCAAGTTGAGTGTGAACCGCGTTCGATTTCCACCAGTTGCTTCCCAGTTTAAGTATTTCTCTACCCCTTTTCCCTTGGGTCACCAGCCTCATGTTTGGAGGTACAAAATAACTACCTTACACACTACACTCACCTGTGTTTCCAGAGGTTGGCTCTACGATGGTGCCACCAGGTTTCAGAAAGCCATCTCTCTCTGCCTCCTCAATCATCCTCACCGCAATACGGTCCTTGATTGACCCACCAGCATTGAAATACTCACATTTTGCCACTGTTTGTAAACATGAAGGGAAGCATGTAAACAACTTACACAAAACACAAGAACTGTGTGAATAACAACAAACATGTTCCAAAAGAAACAAGAAATGAAGGTCAGAAAATCTTCATGGGGACTGACGCAAAACAACCTACTAAAAGTAAGCTCACAATTTAATTTTGTAGGAAGTTTTTTTTGCACTTTTGTAGGAATGTTTCAGACATGTACAGGAAACATGCTTCCTACACAGTTCCTTTGGGACATGTTAACAAACAAAACATGTAAAAAAACCATGACTTGTGGAATGTTCAACATAATCATAAAGCTATGTGAATTATGCGTAAAGAACATGTAAATCACAAGCAATATTTGTACGTCAACACATCACCCTATACCCTTATTAATTTTAGTAAACATTACCCAGCTAAGATATGACTAAATGAAGGAGTGTATTTACCCGTTAAACCTGTTAGTTGTTCTGCCTATGCATCCCCCTTTTTTGAATTAAGTGGTTGTATTAAAGAGTGGTTTTCTCTTGAAAGTACTCCCACCTTCTATCTATGCCATACGCCTATATATTGCAAAAGCAGATGCATTGCAGAATCACTGAATGTGTACCTGCATGTAAGGTGTGAGGTGGCCGTATTTTTGACCATAACTCTTGAAAATACACCCACCTCTTTTCTTTGAGGAGCCACCAAGTTTATATTTGATGAGGCAGTTGTTAATGAACCACAGACGTAATTGATACCTGGAGCTTAGTAGCACTGATTTGCAGTATCTCATAAACCTCTGCTACACAAGTTGAGTTGGCCATATAATAAATGCCCATACCCATCTGTGTACAGTTATACTTACTGATGGTAAGCTAGAAATTTACCTAGTTCACACTCTATTCCTTCGCTCTTGGCAATCTTGTCCAGCCGGATGAGGGGTGTGTGGCCGTATGCCTCCAGCACATTGTTAATGATAGCCTTATGGGCCACCGGTTCCCTGCATGAACATCATAAACACATACGTACTCTTGGGATACATACTTATGGGCTACAGACTCCATATATATGATCACTACCAACACACACTTGGCTGCACATAACTAAATAGGAACTAAGCAAGCATGGAGAGTTTCACTTTAAACAGAAGCATGGAAAATGCAGGTACATATTTGGCAGACTGGCAACAAGTTTATAGCTACATGTACTACTTTTGTTGCAGAAAGTGTCACTGTATGTGTTGAATGGGTGCATGATCGACACCATAGCATCACCTGCCTCATCCAAAAACAAAGTGGCCTGGGGAGTGAGGTAGCACCATTGGCCTCGTTCCCAGTACAAAATGACCTTATAAGGATGCTACAGCACCACAAGCACTGTCATGTACACCATGTGACGGTCGTCTCAGTACTGTTGCTGTGGTGTATGCTATATACTGCATGACTACTCTCAAAGCCTCAGTACTATCTCTGTCATACTACAGAGTATTGCACATACTACAGATCGAGTATTGCACATACTGCTCAGATGCTCTCAAAGGTCAAGAAGACTGATAACCATCATTCATTAGGTCTGAGTTTACATACTAGACCTTTTATTGTCTCATCTGTACATTAATCCAGTGCAAGATAGGTCTAGCAAAATGGCTCTACTAGAGAAACTTGGCTCAGGAGAAAGCCACAGCAGAGACACACAAGTGAATCATGGCATTAAACAAGTATACAGTAGCACTGACAATGATCTGCATGAATTTGGTCACATGACAATTCCCTCGAGTATAAGCACAGTAGGAAATATTTTTATGTGCTAATCATTTATACAAGTCTGTACTTATTCCTGTATCTCGTGTTTGTGTGTTTGTTTGTGTGTTTGTTTGTTTGCTTGTTTGTCTAGTGTTAGTACCTCAAAGTGGTGGTTGCTCAGTTGTTTTGTTTGGAAAGACGGGTTAGCAACTTACAGATGAGGAATTAGTTTTTGCTGACATTCGACTAAATCTTTTGCTGTTATCAACACCTAATGATGACTTAAAAAGGAGAACTGCTGCCCATCTTGGAAGGAAAAACAACCAGTTATCGATAACTTAATGCATTTAAACTTTACAGGTATGTTGAATCTCCTTACTAGCTCTCTGCATAATCAAAGTCAGTGAAGCTAAATGCATACTCCATACCTCGAAACAAGCTCATGGTAGCATGTATTAACTGTGCAGAAATATGTAAACCAGTATGTCAGTGATGATGTCAAGCATACACCCTATATGTCATAAATATTGATGCACATTTACAGACAAACACACACCTATACAATCCACTCTAACATCAATTGCACCATGAATAGTGATAATGTTAGCCAGACAAAAGATCTTTTGATAGAATAGAAAAGTAATGGATCATTTCCTTGCAAATGCAAAAGTACAAATCACAGACATAGTGAACTGAATGTCCATTCATGAAACGGTTAAATACAAGGCCAAACCTTTGGGGTGAGATGCGATGGGGGCAGGGGCCACACTTGGACTTGTCCAGTGCCCACGTGCACGTGGGAGGAGCATCAGGTAGCTTTGACTGCTTCAGGATTTCCTCGGGAGAAAGTTCAGATGCCATTTTTGTGTGATCTTTTTACGAAACCTTCTAATTTGAGTGGAAGTTTGATATCAGAAGCTGCAAAGAAAAAATTGAAGGCTGTAAAGTTATGTTTTTATGATGGATGTACTGCAAGCCACTAATATTAACTAGATCATAGAATAGAAATGCTACATGTGCTAGTGCAAAAAAAAACGTTTATCTCTGGAGAATAGAGAAAGGTATTGAAGTGCAATGGATTTGTACGGATATTATTTTTCTTTTGCACGATGCGCCACATATAGCGGGACAGAGTGCAGTATGCATGCTGCAGAAAATATAATGTACCGTACGCCGTCTGTACTCCAGTTCACCTGCGAAGTTCCAGAACTGCACCGTCGAGCGAACTGGATAAACCGGGTTGAGCAGAAAGATGGCTGGGCTGCGCACAAACTGGCCTGACAAGTCAAGTGCCCTCTGAACAATACACGCCCACGACCGTGAATTAGGGTGACCTCGCCACGTGGAGATCATCTGCTGTCCATATATGGAAATACCGGTGGTTATTTTAGTTATTACTAGTTATTCAGGAGGGGCATTTGGGGTTTTGTTCCCAGGGATTTGGGACTGAGCACATGGAGAAAGAGGACAAGTTGAGGAAGCGTTCTTTGAAGCGAAGGATTAGAGACACAAAGAGATTACTTGCAAGAGTGAGGGGGAGGGAGGGCATTAGATTTTAATGTTAGCATAGTTTTTGTGATAAAAGCCTGAAGCACTTTCTAGCCATGAGAGCAAATCTCAAGCTAGATAGATGAGGTAGGTTTTAATTAGTGCCCACTATCAAGAAGACATACTGTAGCTCCCCCCTTCACCGTAGTCTGGTTGGAGGTTAGAGCTGACTGGATTCTTTCTATCCTTCTAGGATGACCTCCCAGAGACGGTGAGACTGACAAAGGAGCGAATACTGGGTTTACTGGAGCGGGAGGCTGCCAAGAAGCAGCATGGAGCACATAGCAAGAAGATTGCAAAAAAGTACCGGATGGTCAGATTCTTTGGTGAGCCAGAACTGGTTATATGTGAGCGGGTCTGTAAAACGAGATAATGATATTGGGTGTGGCTGCATACATTAAAGATTGTGTATTAAAAATCTATATTAACCACCTACATACATAGTGAATCGCCCCCCTCAGTCCTGTGAACCTAAACTAAACTGCTAACTAGCTGTTTAAATGGTGGACATATATATAGAACTACTCCACGATTTACCAGGAATGAATCCTTGTAACAACAGGCACGTTCAAAGCAATCTTAACATGGCATACTGATGGCTGAATTATGCAAAGTTTATCCAGTAGAAACGTTTTCATTGCAACTCAGTTGGCTGCCAAATACAGTGTTACTCTAGTCATTTTCTGTTCAATGCAATGCAAGTACTGTCATAAACATGGCATGTTTTTCTTTCAGAGAAGCGGAAGGTGACGAGGAGACTAAAGTCTAGACTCAGGGAGATCAAAACTTGCACCAGTGAAGATGAGAGGTGAACCGAAACCACATAACATTGTAGTCCAAGGTTTTCCTTCTTTAAGTAGATGTGTACTATCTTACATATTGGATAGCATCACAATCTTTATTTGTGTATAGCGTACATGTTGTTAAGAGGCTATAGCATTAATGTTTGGTTCGTGTATGTTTGTACAGGTCTGACTTGTTGGGTGAGATTCATCATTTGAAGAGAGAACTCAATTATGTCACAGTATGTTGCATATAGCAATGTAATATACATTACCCTGTATATCTCTGTATACCTCTGCATACCTCTGCATACCTCTGTATATCTCTGCATATCTTTGTATACCTCTGTATACCTCTGTATGCCTCTGCATACCTCTGCATATCTCTGTATATCTCTGCATACCTCTGCATACCTCTGCATACCTCTGTATACCTCTGTATATCTCTGTATACCTCTGTATATCTCTGTATACCTCTGTATATCTCTGTATACCTCTGTATACCTCTGCATACCTCTGTATATCTCTGCTTATCTCTGCATACCTCTGCATATCTCTGCATACCTCTGTATACCTCTGCATACCTCTGCATACCTCTGTATACCTCTGTATGCCTCTGTATACCTCTGCATACCTCTGCATATCTCTGCATACCTCTGCATACCTCTGTATACCTCTGTATGCCTCTGCATACCTCTGCATACCTCTGCATACCTCGGCCTTATTGTCACCTCTACCTGCTCCATTTTGTTATACAGCACTACCCGACAGATCAGAAGTATGTTGCACTGTTCCCCTCTTCAGACACCACCAGTGAGAAAGCCCTGCTAAAGAAAGGTCAGCACCAACATTATACATGCACACATATATATACTGCATACGATGTGCAGCGTATATATACACACCCATGTACACAACGCATGCATCCTCGTCCCTACTCTCCACACACTTGCACCCATCCCTCCACATGTATGTACACAACACAGTGAACACACACATTTGCCTCCCTACATGCAAACATGGGCACAATCATTCATCTTCCCTTCCATAAACCCTTACTCCCTTTCGTATGCATACACACACACATTCCCTTCTACCAATCATCCGCTACCAAACACACACGCATGTATACACATCCCCACTCTACCTCCTTCTTCCCCTCATCCTTTTCCATGTACACAGAGAAACTCATGTCACAGATCACAGAACAAGTGGAGAATGGGACATTACCAAATATGGCAGAAAACCCCCATCTCCATAAAGGAGCAGAACCTTCACGGAAAGCAACAAACGATACCAAATCTCTTCTGAGTACACCCAGTGATCTAGCAAGACACAAAAGAGTACTGTGTTGTAACCCAGTGAATGAAGATGGAAACGAGGCTAAGACTAACAGAAAACCTCGAGCAAAGGGTCAGCAGTGTGCTGTAACTGGAAGAACAATAAAGAGACACATAGCTGCTGTTGATGAAGGTATGAAGGCAGCTACAGTCTCGCTCCTAGACCTTCCCACCATCCAGCTTGTTAATCATGTCTCTAAGCTTCCCATTTACCACCTAGCCTCGTTCCCAGGCCACTCCCACTAGAACTGGCCCAAACTGGCTAAATATTGCGTGGGCATGTTGCCATCATTACGGAACCATGTCCACATTATGTACTTACCATGTTGGTCCATGACGTAGGAGTGGTACCAGGCCCTCGGATTACTCCACAGCAGCAAGATAATAAAAGTGGCCTGAGAATTCACTACCAACTCGCTTACCACCCACTTACCCACTTACCGCTTACAATCTATCACTTTGTTACTGCAGAGCCTGAGTCAGAGAGTGAACTCTACCAGCAATCACAGAAGAGACTGAAAGATGATGATTTTTTCTTGTAAATTTTGTTATGCTTGAGTCTAGTGTCTGAACATTCAGCCCACGCCCTATTATGTGTCTACAAGAGGCAAGGGCATGGGCAAAAAAACAAACAAACAAACAAACACTGATGTTGCATGCTCGTTGTCATATAAGCCATTACCAATATGAGTGTTGGTATGATTGAATTGAAAGTATAATACTACTAACAATCTGTGCAAAGTTTGTGCACCTAGCTTGCTGATTGAGTTTTAGTACAGAAATCAAGTATGCAACACACTATTCTCAACAAGGTACAAAGTACAACATAAATTCACTTTATAAGTGATATTTTCCAATAGTGTCGGCTCAGGTTATCCTCTCAGAGGTTGATCCTATCTACTAGTCTGCTCTTCATGGCACTGTATCGAGTCTCCTGCAGTATTACAAAGCAGTCAAATAGTGAGCATGCAGTATTGACTATTGATGTGGGATCTACATGTAGCTATCGTGCTTTCATTGCATAGCCTCATTCCCAGGCCTTCACTGTATCCAATATTGGATCGCTTCCAGTATGCAAATACAGAAGCATGCACTGGAAGCAATTAAATACTGGTAGCGTAGTTTCCATACGGCCTGGGTGCAAGGCTATACTAGCTGGATGGAGGCTGCGAAGGCCTGGGACAATGTTATAACTGCAAACCACACTTGGGAAGACTTGAGATTGAGACATTTTTAAGGCTGTGTAAACGTTGGGGGTTGGAAGGTATATGATCTAATCTCAATAGCACTAACAAATAATATGAAAACTGTGTGTGGCTACAAAATTTGTCATAATCTTACCCAAATCCAGTTTATGGATGAGTCTTTCAATCTCTGCAGAGGTGCTAATACTCATATTGTTGACTCTGATCTGATTAAAGTGCTTCAAGTCATCAGGACAATATTCTTCCTGCAGTACAATAGGAATCACTCTTCTTGTTCTGTCCTTGTAGTGGCAATGAAGACCAAACTTGAGCTCTTTTTGGCAGAACGTACTGCGCTGAAAGTGTTCACTACACACAAAAATGATCCTCCTGCTTGACTGTGTTGCCCTCACAATGTTCTGTTCTATTGTGAACCCACAGATGAAGTGTTCATGATGCCAGAATACAATGTAACCTTTGTCAGTTAGCGGGATGTAAAGAACTCTTTCAACAAAATCTCTGTCTTGTTCAGCAAAGGAAAGGAAGACATCAAACACAAAACCGTCTGCACATGATAGTGTATGCATGTGGAGTGTGTGTACACAAGCATACATGTTTGTTGTTTGAGAAGCTGCAGAAAAACATACACCAGCATTCTATGTACACTGGCTCTACCCTGCATTCTAAGAACTGGTGGTGGAATCGTGTTGGGAGGGGGAGAAGTGCAGCTATATCAATGAATCCTAGCTTTTTGTGCAGACTACTTACATGTATGTATATGCAAGCACATGTAGATATAATAGTTGCATGAAGCATCATGAGCCCAGGCTGAAGGGTGAATTCTCAGTTCTGTCTGAGGAATGCTGTTGGATGTTACCCCTAGCAACCAACTGCCACACCCCATTATCACCTCCACCCATCTTACTCTGTGTTATCCAATTCAAAAGATTTGGTTGCTAAGCAACATCCAACAAACAAACATATATACATACACAGAGTCATACAAACATTATACATGTATCTGTGAAGAAATGCATACTCACCATAGCCTGGGTCTTCAGTTAAATTTGATAGAAGCTGTTCCCTATCCTCTCCTTTGGGAAATGAACTGTATTTACACATTCTCTTGGCCACCAGCACCAAGACCACAATCGTGACCACCAGTAGAACTGTACCACTAACTGCAGATGCCGCTGGAATGACATATGTGTTAGTAGTAGTAGTCTCAGGAGAAGGAGCAATAGTTGGTTGGCTGCTGCAGTTTATGCTATCAGGAAGAGTGTCATCTGTCACAGAAGGTGAATGGTAGAAAATAAAGTTTGCCTCTTTTACATTTTGATACACTTTGGTGGGATATTTACAAAGCCCACCTCAGCGGGATCCTAGAAAGAAGGTTATATACATGTACTTTATTGGGAGCTGTCCTAGAAGGTTTTAAGTTCAGAGAAATCATTAAGAAACATGCTACAAGGGCACAAGTACAGAAGATATGATGAGTGCATAAAGCACTAGGGAAACATGAAGCATTAATACATTGCAAAAGCTGTGGGGTACAACTCTACATACATGTTGACATATGTATATGCATATACCTCATAAACTCACTTAACACATATCCGTTGCTATATGCATAGCCGGTAGTATCTGTTGCGTATGAGTAAACTGTCACTCCGAGTTTAGCGCAGGGATTCCTGTGCCTGATCAGGAGTTGCTTATCTTCTCGACCAGTTGAGTTTATTTCCATGTAGAGGACATGGAAATCTCCAGCTGTGTAGACATGCTCTGCATCAAAATAATCGTACCTGTCAAGACTCTGATTTGTTCCAAACATGTCAGTGATGATGATTAAGTTTTTTGGATCATAGAATTTGCTTGGAACAACCATTGTGATGTGGTATAGCAGCTCCGTTTCTTGTTGTAGCAGTTTTACGAGTACTGCAGACTGTTGATTTGAGAACCACTCCACAGGTTGTAACAATACTGAAAAGAACATTCTATTCTCTGCTAATGAGTACAGTTCATACACTACAAGAAGTGGGTTCGATCCTTGTATCAAGACATGGGTAGTACCGTTAGAAACCAGGTTGCTATCAAATGTAACTACAAAAGGTTTTCCACTTGTGAGAGTGTACTGTGTGCTGTGGGGGTCATTCTGCTGTTGATTGCCTCTGTACCACATGATGGTCACCGTGGTCATGTTTTCAATAGCTAGAAAAGTAAAGCTGACTGTAATACTGCTTGTGGAGGTGACTGGCAGTATACTGAGTTGAAGGAGGTCAGTGATGTATGTTTTACCCCACTTATAAGAAGGAGGCATCTGATGAAGTACATGTGAGTCGTAGCTAAACATATCTGGCTCACTGCATTGAGCACTGGCAGTAAACACTTGTATGCTCTGTGTTGCTTTCACAAGCAATCCTGATAAGTTTCTTTCACTTCCACAGTCCTCGGTCATTACCTCTATCCACAATACCTCATACTCGTCCATACTGATGGTTTCAGTAGAGTTGGCTGCAATAGTTATTATTGCAGTAGTATTTCCATCCCGTAGTGCAATCAAATCCACAGTGGGTTTTATTGTGACATTTGTGATGTCGGAGGAAACTGAAACAATCACAAAAGCATCGATACAATCTACAGGTCTGAATGACCCTAGTAGTAAGTAATAATCGTATTCCTGGCTTGTCAGGGAATCAGGCTGTCTTGAATCTGGCAGGAGGCTGTATACCAGTGTAAAGTTGGGCCACTTGGCACTAGCAATCAGAGAAACTGTTGGGTCCCTAGCAGCACTAGAGTAGTACTGAGCAACTCGATTCTCACAATAGTAGTTGAGTTGATAAATGTAGCTGTATCTTCCTGTTGGATTTAGTTTAATGACAGGGACTGTAGTTGATCCCTGCAAATGAAACTCGTTTCGTTTATCAATGGAAGCTTTCCATAAAATGGAGTAACTCTTCACGTCACTTTCAATGGTGTTTGCATAGTAAAGGTCAAAGGTGAAGGGAGAAGGTGTGATTGTGCAGTTCTCATAGTGAAAGATCATCGGTGCAGTAAAGACACTGTCCTGGAGAGCTGCAGTACCTAGCAATAAGGACATAAGCAGTACGCTTATTTCTGCATGCATGACAGTTGTATCATAGCATGCTATGATACAACTGTCATGCATGCAGAAATAATTGACTACATTCTGCAGTAGGTAGTCAATTGTTATAGCAACTGGACTACCATAACATTCAGTATTCTAGCTACATATTCAGCCTTTTGTGGTATGAGTGTTTTATAAAGTGTGTGTGTGTGTGTCTGTGTGTGTGTCTGTGTGTGTGTGTGTGTGTGTGTGTGTGTGTGTGTGTGTGTGTGTGTGTGTGTGTGTGTGTGTGTGTGTGTGTATGATTGTTGCATACACTATCAGGTTCCTTCCATCAGAAATACAGAAACACAAGGAAGCTAAAAAAAGGCTAGTTGATTACTGAAGTGTAGTTAGTGTGCATTTATTAGCTAGTGTACACCCTGTTGCACAACTTTTTTTTTACCTAACAGCAACAATCTGTAATGTTGCTACTACCCATGAACTGCTACATAAAAAAACTCCACAGCTTAAAGCATAGTTGAAAATAATAGGGCAAATTGTAAAGCATAATAGGCCTAAGTCATGAGCATAAAGGAATAGAACACTAGGTCAATCTAAAAAGCATAATTTGTCAAGGCTAATGTAAGTAGCTACACATATGCACCCCCTGCTGAATACTACTGTAGGTAGTCTATAACTGTGGCTAGCTGCAAGGTACAGTGCAAAGGTTATTGAAACTCACCGGATATAGAACCAGCCAGAGCTAGAAAAATCCATTGCACAGAGTGTGTATACATCTCTGATGTCATAAGATAGAAACTGAATCGTAGACAGCTCTATAGTTGCCACACAGTCTAGCTATACTATTACCTATATCTAGTATCGTGGGTATTGGAGATGGCTATATAGCTATATGTCATATGTTTACTGTATAATAATAATAATGGTGCTGTGAGTCAAAACTAGCTAATAAAGCTACCAAAGATGTCCAATGCTTCCTACCACTCCCTCTGTGCAGACATAACAACTGTGTAGGTGGATACCAGTTAGTAAATATGTAGCCACGCATGTGCCAATTTACTGACACACTTACAAGTGCATAATTAGGGTGTTTAGACCACATCCCATCCCACCTAGCTACTGAGTTTTATTTTAATCACAGGGCGAAAAATAAAATTTCCCATTTGTCCTGTGGACATGAAATCTGATGTTTCATTGACCGTTCTCCACCAATCCTGTAGAGAATAGAGCCAAATGTCGTACACATCCGACATTTGGCTCTATCCTCTACAGGATTGGTGGAAAACAGTCTATGAAATGTCAAATTTCAAGTCCACATGACAGATGGGAAATTTTATTTTTCACCCTGTGAATATTGTGCTGGTCCAGTTGGGGTAGAGCCTCATTATGGTTAACACAGTTTTAATAACAATTATCAATCAATCCACACAAAATTCAATAGCAAGACAAAAATTAACTTGTGTTTGTGTCTGTATACATTTCTATGTAACTGCTCTAAGCTTGAGCTATATGCATACAGTCTTCTTTTCATGAAACTGCCCCTCCTGCAATATTGTATGTAAAAAAACACACAAAAAAAACAACTTACGTACTATTCTCACACAGTAACATGTTTTTGAGAAGGAAGAAGGATAAACATACATCAATGTTTTGCATTCTAAGCATTGCATATGGTGGTGGAATCATACATTAGGAGAGGGAGAAGCTATCTCAGCTGTATCAACCATAGTTTTCTGCAAAGACATGCATGAAATGGCAAGTTATGCAGGTGTGAAGGTGGGCCTAAATTATCCTATGAAGCAATCTTTGAGCATCTCATTTCCTGGGGGAATCCCACCTTAGCTTCTGCGTGCTTACACATGTGACTTGCTTTACCCTCACTATGTGTATGGGTCCCTCATCAAATACATCTTATGACCAGATGTTTACTATAAGTGAATATACTATAAAGTGTTACTTGTGATGAAGAAATGCATACTCACCGTAGTCTGTAGATCTTCAGTTGCACTCGGTAGAAGTTGTTCGTCATGTGCAGCATATGCAGGTGATTTACACATTCTCCTGGCTATCAGCACCAACACCACAATTATGACCACCAGTATAACTGAACCAGTAACTGCAGACGCTACTGGAATGACATAATACGTGTTAGTTGTAGTAGTAGTCTCAGGGGTAGGAGTGCTACTTTGTTGGCTGCTGCAGTTTACACCACCAGGAAGTACGTCATCTGTCACAGAAGGTGAACAGCAGTGTAATTCTCATCAGGTAGCTGCTATTATATATTGGTTGGCATACAATATATCTAGCTGTTTGTGGTACACGTTTGTTCATGTAACTTGGAATACATGTTTTATGTTTTATGTTTTATCTGCCACTGGAGTTTACGTATCTGTCAGAAGAATTTCTCGTAATACCATGACTTATCCCATTGAAAAGTTATGTAGCTAATTGTAATAGAATATTGCGCATCCGTGCCATCCCTGCACCTGATAATTCTTACACAGTGGGAGGTGGAGACAGAAAGAATTAATGTGCACTTTACGTAGGTAGTAACTACTGAACACAAAAGTCTTGACATAGCAAAATTTGTGCATGTAGGTCTACATAACTATAACTATAACTATAGCTATAAGACCCCATAAACTCACTTAACACATATCCATTGCTATATGCATAGCTGGTAGTATCTGTTGCGTACGAGTAAACTGTCACTCCGAGTTTAACGCAGGTATTCCTGTGCCTGATCAGTACTTGTTTATCTTTTTCATCCGTGATGTTAGTTGGATTTATCTCCATGTAGAGGACAAGGAAATCTCCAGCTGTGTAGACATGCTCTGGGTTAAAGTAATCATACACATCAAGACTTATTATTACGCTCTGATCAGTGACTAGTATATTGTGTGGAACATAAAATTTGCTTGGAACAACCATTGTGATGTGGTATAGCAGCTCAGTTGCTCGTTGTAGCGGTTTTACGAGTACTGCAGGCTGTTGATTTGAGAACCACTCCACAGGTTGTAACAATACTGAAAAGTACATTCTATTCTGTGCTAATGAGTACAGTTCGTACACTGCAAGAATTGGGTTTGATCCTTGTATCAAGACATGGGTAGTACCATTAGAAACTAGGTTGCTATCAAATGTAACTACGAAAGGTCTTCCACTTGTGAGAGTGTACTGTGTGCTGTGGGGGTCATTCTGCTGTTGATTGCCTCTGTACCACATGATGGTCACCGTGGTCATGTTTTCAACAGCCAGAAAAGTAAAGCTGACTGTAATACTGCTTGTGGAGGTGACTGGCAGTATATTGAGTTGAAGGAGGTCAGTGATGTATGTTTTACCCCACTTATAAGAAGGAGGCATCTGATGAAGTATGTGTGAGTCGTAGCTAAACATATCTGGCTCACTGCATTGAGCACTGGCAGTAAACACTTGTATGCTCTGTGTTGCTTTCACAAGCAATCCTGATAAGTTTCTTTCACTTCCACAGTCCTCGGTCATTACCTCTATCCACAATACCTCATACTCGTCCATACTGATGGTTTTGGTAGAGTTGGCTGCAATAGTTATTATTGCAGTAGTATTTCCATCCCGTAGTGCAATCAAATCCACAGTGGGTTTTATTGTGATATTTGTGATGTCGGAGGAAACTGCAACAATCACAAAAGCATCGATACAATTTCTAGATCTGAATGACCCTAGTAGTAAGTAGTAATTATACTCCTGGCTTATCAGGGAATCAGACTGTTTTGGATGTGGTAGAAGGCTGTATACTAGTGTAAAGTTGGGCCACTTGGCACTAGCAATCAGAGAAACTGTTGGGTCCTCAGTTGTAGTACTAGAGTAGTACTGAGTAACTCGATTCTCACAATAGTAGTTGAGTTGATAAATGTAGCTGTATCTTCCTGTTGGATGTAGTTTAATGACAGGGACTATAGTTGATCCCTGAAGTTCGAAAAGCTGTCGTTTATCAATGGAAGCTTTCCCTAAAATGGAGTAACTCTTCACGTCACTTTCAATGGTGCTTGCATAGTAAAGGTCAAAGGTGAAGGGAGAAGGTGTGGTCGTGCAGTTTTCATAGTGAAAGATCATCGGTGCAGTAAAGACACTGTCTTGGAGAGCTGCAGTACCTAGCAATAAGAATATAGTGAAGTACATAAGTGTATGTTGTAACATGTATTTCAACATGTTGCATGTAATAACTAGCCTTGTTCCCAGCTAGGTCTTCCCACTGTCCAGTTTTTGATCACTTCATTACAGTATGTAAGCTATAAGTGGCCAAAAAAAGGCCTATGTAGTATGCATGCTGAACACTACATAGGCCTACTAGATGTGTAGCTACAATGACGATTATAGATGTGTAACTACAAAGCATGATGCAAAAGGTACTATTTGGAACTCACCAGATATAGAACAGATCAGAGCTAGAAGAATCCATCCCACACAGTATTTTGAGCGCATCATTGAATACAAATGATATGTACCTAGCTTAACAGTTGCTACACAATCTGCTTCAGAGGCAAATATAATATGTAGCTCTATAATGTCCCTATTTTATATTATATGCTCAGAGGCAAATGCACCTGCAATTATTATGGCTGCAGTGAGTCAAAACATTCACTTTCAATGTTGCAGCATGTCTAAATAGCAGACATAACAATGTACTAGCTGTGTAGCTTGGAGGTTTCTTCTGAGAACTGTAGCCATAGATGGCAGTAACTGTATCCGAGTTTGAGCAAACAGAAATGGAGATGGACATGTTTGATGTTTCCAGACTACCACCGGATAGCTACAGTTTCCTGGCCACTGTTTTTGCCTGTTTCTGCCCAGCAGGGTGGAAAGTTTTCTCCATAGAAGCCATCCACAGTAAGTAGCTATGTCAACAGCTAGCAGCTGCTAGCTATATATATGTATCAATTTAGCAGCAAGGTTTTTGTCACCACATTGCTCTAGCTGTATTACAAATTGTGCTATGGAGATTACATTGCTAATGCCTCATGCATAGTATACAGAAGTTGTTTGCCGACATTAAAGATCTACAATCCTCCAGCTATTCTAATGTAGCTATATCAGATTCTTGCTTGCAAATGGAGTAACTGGGCTTTAGGGATTTGTGTATTGGCATAGGGACTGTAGCCAAATAACTGCATGTAGTGTGTTTACATACAGTCACCTCCCCCTCCCCCACATTTCTATCTTTGGACTAGGTTGTGCATATGCCCTCAAGTGGGCTTCTTTGCTAGCACGATTCAGGTGCATACTGATCGAATTCTGTTTCCCAACATAAGTAATTAGCCAGCAACAAATAGGAGTAACTTGTGTTGCCGCATGCATTCACTTCCTCTGTGTAGGTGGACAGTTACAGGCACCACCCAAACATGTACTATCAAAGACGTGGCTAAGGATTTCATCTTGTACACACTCTTTACCATATCCTTGTAACCTTTTGTAATTGTGCTGCCAGGGGATCAATTTTACATCATTTTGCCACAAGAATTACATTATATTTTGTGCACTTACTTCTGTTGATATACTATGTTGTTTATTAATGCTTGTACATTTAATAGTAGCTACCCTGTACATATATTGTGATTTCCTCAACAAATATTGACAATTAATGCATTTGACATAGATAAATTATTAAAGAGCCAGTTCAGTAGTATGGCAATGTTGTTTTTATTACCAAATATATGGCATGTCTACAGTTAGAGTGCAGTGGTACTCGGCCCCCTCACATCTTCCAAAACAAAACAAACAGTATTTTACATGTGTGTGGGTGTAGCTAGCTACATACTATGAAGACAATGCAAGTTGATCAACCCTGTCCTTTTCTCATGTACCCTGTAGTCAGTGTCATTTTGTAATAGTTACGCTTTGACACTAGAATCAACAGGATCACCTGTAAGTATAAGAAAATAATAAGTACTGCTGAAGAAATAAAATAGCATTTCTCTACTTACTGAAATGGCAATTGAGTTATTAGATATTATCTCCTACACAGGTGCGTCCTATATTCCTATATATGGCAATGAGATAAAATTGGTACAGGCTAAGCTAGGGACTTAGTATACAATGGAGCAATGGAGTTACTTTGTTCCCAGGTCCCTGCCTAGCTCTTCATCACTTGCAGTACACACTGTAAGCAATGAGAAGTTGGGGGTTGGCCTGGGGGTGAGGCTTCTATATACCTGCAGTACATACTGATGAGAAATTGGGCAGTGGCCTGCATGGGAGTGAGGCTATATTTAGCTATAATTATATCACTAAATTAGCAATTGTTAGTGCATACTTCTATTGTTGCAGTATTACCTAGATTGAGTTTTGCGATGAAATTCTCCACTTCCTCCGCACTCATATCATCCCTCTGATCAATCCTGATCTGATTAAATCCCATCAGTTCTTTCGGACAGAACTCCTCCTTCACAACAACAGGAATTATTCTTCTCGTTTTCTCTTTCCTTTGCACATCGAGGCAGTAAGCCAGTTCTTGGAGGCAGAAATCGCTCTCACCAAAAGACTCTGTGCACACAAACACTATGTGTCTGCTTACTCTGACAGCACGTGCAATGTTCTCTATGATTTCAATACCAGGTTTGAAGTGTTCATGATGCCAGAACACTCTGTATCCCTTGTTTTCCAATGGAGTGTAGATATTGTTGGTGACAAAAGTCTTGTCTTCATCAGCAAACGACAGAAAGACGTCAAATGCATAATCTGCAATGAAAATGAAGAGCAAGTATAATGCGGTTCTTTTATTCATGCAGCTAAAGTACGTAAAAGAGTTGTGTTTTGTCACGCATCCGTGCATACATATATAGCTATAAACTTTGCTGGTCAAATTTTCACCATTTGAAAAAAGGTTTGGTGAACCAGACGCCTTAAGTCAGGGGCTCTTTCTTAGTGGCTGTAAGTTTTTCACTTCTTGTTATTTATCACAATAGCATCAAACATGTGTTTAGTCATATGCACCTTGCATGGATACATCTAACAGTACTGATATGTCATCATCTCACATGTCTGTAAATACTTTTGTCAGTCAAACTTACCGTATGAAGGCTCTAGTAGCTGCAAACCATCACGATTCTTTCGCTGCAAGTACTTTAAAACAAATGTGCAAACAATCACTCCTCCTACAGCCAAGGCAATCGCCAATAGTACTAATCCAATAATGATTTCCAAAAGTGGAGGACGGCTGGTATGATGGACATATCTTGGTGGTGGACTAGGGGATGGGCATAGCTTTGCGTCAGTGGTGTTGCCTGTGGAGGGAAGTAAACTCTGGGTCATCTTGGAGCCACAATACTGTCTACCAGTAAGTACATCGACATAATAACACTACCTGTACATTTTCAATTTGCACGCCTTCGCAGAACATGGATGAACATTATATGGGTGCATTTTATATTTGTAGAACATTGGGTGTGTATTTTATGGAATAAGTAAATACGCCCATGTGTTTGGGTTAGGAAGCTAGATAGCTATCTCGTTTGGTATGCTTGAGTACACACACACACACACACACACACACACACACACACACACACACACACACACACACACACACACACACACACACACACACACACACACACACACACACACACACACACACACACACACACACACACACACTGTACATTAAGGTAAACCATATAATGTAGGTCAACTTGCCCAGAATGTAGCTATTGCTGTAAGCGTAGTGTACTCCACTTTCGGCATATGAGTATACAGTTGCCCCCAGCACACCACATGAACTGGAATGCTGCAGAAGTAGCTGTGTTTCATTCGAAGATTCATTGTGTATTGTGACTTCAAGGTACAGCACTGCATAGTCAGTAGTGACAAACACTTGTCCATTATAGCCTTGGTAAGTGTCCAGGGTTTCAGGTGGGCTTGACTCTTGTACATTCTCAATGTAGATGTCAGCTGGATTGAAGTAGCTCTTCGGAATGACCACGCCAATGTGATATCTGTATTCACTACTGGGTTGAGAGTGAGAAAGAACGAGAGTTTGCTGTCGTGAGAACCATTCTGTAGGTTGCAGCAGGATAGAGTAGGACAGTTTCCCTCTTGAACGTGTATAGATTTCATACATGACAAGTACAGGTGCACTGGCATGTATGTTGAAGTGGCTGAGTGAGTCTGAAGGCATTTCCGTCACGGGTATTTTGAGTTCTTCATTACTGGATGCAGAGAAGAACTTTGTTTTTGGTGAAATTAAGTGTAAAGGATCACCAAGATAGTAGTATTCAATAGTGATGTTCGTTGTGTTGTTGTCAGAAGTAACAATAGTAAATTGATAGTGTAAGTCTGAAGCAAGTGATGGAGGAATGATATTTGCTTGTTGCATATCTAAAATGAAGTCTGACCCCCACTTGCTAACAGGGGGCATCTGATGTACCAGTTGTAAATTGTAACTAAAATCGCCAGTATCATTGCACTTTACCTTTGTGGTGAACACTGACAGTGGTTTTGTGGATGTGATTTTAGTCCCTTGTAGAGAAGGAGATGGTAGGTTGCAGTTAGCAACCTTAGGCTCTAACCACAGTACTTCAAATAGATTAAAAATGGGAAATGTTGAAGTTTCATTACTAAAAATAACTATTTTCTCATCCTTTGCATTTCGTAAGGTAATTGCACCAGAAGTCGCTTGTATAGTAATGTTTGTGTTATCAGCAACAGCACCGATTGCTATCCCATGAAGGAATTCATCATGACGGGACTGGAACATAACATTGTATTCGTATAGCTCAATTTCATATGTAGGCAGGTTGAGATAGGATGGTACTGGCAGTAAACTGATTGCTTCAAAGGTACTCAGAGTAGGAGCGCTCAAGGTCACTACACTTGACACAGTAGGATTGTAGAGAAAGTAAATGTACAGTCCGAAAACCAAAAATGTACACTGGTACTGTGGTGAATTCCTTGGGTCCGCTGCATTAAAAAATTGCCAATAGTAGGTGTGACGAAATTCAGCCTGGTAGCCAACTTGGATCGTGTTGGGGTCTGAGTTGGTGTAGCCGTTGAAAACTGTTGAACTATCTAGACTCTCTGAGAAGTAAAGCCTGTAGTCGAGGGAGCTCAGGGTACTCGAGTTGCAGTTTTTGTAAGGGTACAGCATGGGAATCGACACGGCTGTGTCATTGCCTCGATTACCCAATGTAGCACCTGGAGGAATAGTTTTTTGATAAAATGAATGTGCTGAATATGCTAGTATAATAGTGTTACTAACTGTCAACTTACAAGACCAACATGCACTTTTTCAGTTCACACCACCTGTCTTATCAATATAATTAATTTAGATCTCTTGATTGGGCTACCTCAAGAATTAAGGAGGTCTACACTGACAAATTCAGGCGACATTATGAAAGCACTCCTGAAAGCTGAAAATCCGCACTTAGAACAGTTAATCATCATTTCAGCTCTAACTGTAGCTGTATAACCTGACTCCAGCTCATTAAAAACGTGGATGCACTATACTCCAAGCTACACCATCACCATGCTCAAGACTGTACTGGTCTAGTATACAAGGTTGGCTATACCAGAGAACGCAGTGTGAATGTGCTGGAATTTTGCAAAGATAGCTACCCCTGTACATACACTCTTGACAGATTTGTGGCATCTTGGTCCAGAAATGGGCTCTGAAGGAAGAGCATGCCCCCCCCCCCCATCCAATCAGAATCCCTTTCAGAGTCCTGGTTGATTTGGGAACGAGGCTAGGTTGTATGGTGATCAGGGCTTCCTTCCTCCATGCAGCACTTTCTTAGCTTCCTAGTGTTTCTTACCCTTAACTGTATAACAACCACCTTCCCTACTAGCTTCCAACCACACATACATAACCACTGCATGTGTCTTGACCCTCATCTGTAACCAGGGTAACCACTATGCAATGCAGCATGTGAATCAAGTGTCCAGTTTCTGTTGAAATCAATAGCTACATAGTACAGCTGTGATACAAACTTTCCAGTGACCATATTAAAGCTGTGTACGTGGTTCTAGTGAAAATCATAGTCCAACTTACCCAACCAGTGTAGAAGTAGGCATAGTATCCCCCACAGTGCAGTCATGCTGATAATCTGTGCTTTGTTCAACAGCTGTAACTAGCTAGTTATTCACGTACGGTTGGTGGTTATATACTATCAGAGAGACAGGGAGTGTCACTTTCAAGACGAAAACACACAGTGACTGTAGTCTTAACAGGAAACAAGAATCACTTAAACATTCATGGCCAGCAGCCTGTGCACCTGTATGGCTGTTTGACTCAAAAGGTATAATCAGAGACTTTTATGGCATCCACTGAAAATTTCACTTTGAGCAGACAGTACAAGCTAGTTTTCCCACGGTAGTCTGTGGTGCATTCCGCTTCTGCAGTCAGCGGCTTTACTGTGCATTCTTAGCCTCGTTCCCAGGCCTCCCCCGTTTTACCTTCCGTTTGCGTTCACAATAATACAGGATAAAGCATATAAAATTGCATCCTCATTTCAGGGGTAAATTTTACATTAAGGTCAATTTGGGACATCCCCAAGATGTACTGCACATCTATATTTCTCCCTCCCAACATGTTCCTTCCTCCTCCCCACTCCTTCCCCCTTCCCGCTCGTATTATTGTGAACACAAACGGAAGGTAAAATGGGGGAGGCCTGGGACCGAGGCTAGTGCATTCTACTGCACACTCTCATATTCTCTATTACTTGAACGTATACTCAACACTGTCTTTATACATCATACTGCCCAGATGATTGTAAGTAAATATTGGAATCGTTCAGAGAATGTTTCTCTTTGTGTGTATATGTTGCAGTATGGTCTTTGCAGTGGAGGAAAGTTCAATGGCACTGACACATAGTTACTGCATTATGGACCTATCAATTTTATGCACCCCCCCCCCTCCAAATCAGGCTATAGTGGGGCAAGGTGGGGATTTGACTAGTTAAAACATCAATTGCCCCTATAGTGGGGCAGACCCTGTAATAAAATCTCCCCGAAAAAGATGGGAGATTACTGGGAACTTGACGAATACAGTTTAACTATGCAGTCTGAGGTAATCAAATTCCTGACTATTGGGGCACTGTCTTTAGTCAACCCCCCATATAATCCCCAATAAGAGGGTAGTGGGGCATATGATGTGCAACGTTCCCAAAAGTTGAGGGCTTGAGTGATAACAGAAAGCTTGTAGTCTCGCAAGCAAGACCCAACCAACCCCAGTGCGGATCCCTTTCAGTATCACGCATGGGGCATGATACTGAAAGGGAGACAATTTATTCACACAAGTTGGACTACGCTCACGTGACGTGCAACATCTTAGATGTTCACCACATTTTGTAAGAAAAAAAAAAGTAGTGCATTCCCTGACCCCAGCCCTAACCCCATAGGCGCCTGCAGAGCTGTGTGGGTACCTGGGCAAGACTTGGCTACGCTGCATTTGATGCGCAATTGCGGATAGCGTATTTTGTCACTACACTGTACGCTATACGTACGTCTGTGCGTGCCTCACCTGTCCAGGAAAATTACATATCTTGTGATGGTTTCTGGGACCAATGCCTCTCCAGTCTCTGTCTCTCATCATGAAAGTCCATCACATTTTTTTCCCATGGTTGATGACCACGTGTCTTCGCATCCGGTCCTCGTTATTATTTTTTTTATGAGTACCCATGATTCGAAATAACCCGGGCAATGCCCGGGTATGCCCGGGCCTGCAGGCGCCTATGCCTAACCCTAACCCTTTAACCATTTGGCCAACAAGCAACTTCGGTCGACCAACGCACTGTACAGCCTAATCAACGGTAGTGCGACGGATTTACGAACAGCTCCTTGTTGATATCAACGTAATTTGTTGCGACACGTGACTTCCGTACTCCGACTTCAAATACGGTCTCTGCCGATACGGAAAGGGATCCGCGCTGGGGTTGGTTGGGTCTGGCTTGCGAGACTAAAAAATTCACTGGCGCTCTTCTCAACAATTTCTTAGCTGAACTATTATGAGGAGACAGACAGCTTCTTCATATTATCTCAGTGCACACCAATGGTCAGGAGCTTAGACAGAGGCGGAGACAGCTATATACCAAGAAGTGGGGGGGGGGGGGGGGGGGGGGGCTCATGTTCTAAGCTGTGGGGGTGTGGAAACAAGATGATATTGTATTTCTCTGTACAACTAGTAGAAAAATTGGGGGGACCGAGCCCCCCAATCTGAAAAGTGGGAGGGCCTAAGCCCCCCCTGCCCCCCCCTGTATTAGCGATGTCAGAGTCTCCAGAAGTGTGCCAGTTTTCGTCTACAGAGGCCATATCTACACATTGCTACAACGCATCTGCATCAAATTGAGTACAGAGGTTTCTTAGATGCTTAGGTACATTTGTACTTACTAATTTTAAAATGTCTGCCTTAGTCAAGAATGCATGCACTTTTTTCGTCCTATTTCATCCCTTTTCTGTGTATTTTTGAGGTAATAACAGACTTTGTACTCCTGCTCACAATGACTTTCAATATTCAACGATGAACAACTATATTTGTATACCGGACTGGTTGCCCAAGGGGACAGTGCAGGTTTTTGATTGCAACTTTGATCCAACTCCTGCGGAAATGCTACTATTTACAACCGAAAAACGCCGTTTTTTAAGCGTTTATCAAGCCTAGTGCAGGCATTACACTATAGGTATTCAAAATGAACAACCTTCACTGGACTGAATAGGTACTGACTAACCTTCACAGCGAGTTTCATCTCAATTGGACTAGCAGTCGCTTGCGGAACGTGTACCAGACGCATAATCACGCAAAAACAACGTATAAATAATCACTTGCATTTCTAAGCTCATACAACCTGCTATATGGACTCAAAGTTAATGATATTGGTACCGTTAGAATCGCCGTTTCATGCTCTTTTCAAAAATCATAGTTGTTGATGTGATAAATTAATTACTCCGATATCGCTACCTATATCTCCGCCACTGATGCTATAAACCGCCGCTCCTCGTTCAGTGCAGTGTCCTCAAAAGCCAAGACACTTTGAGGCGCGCGCTCATCCTGACTTGTACGTGGAGTGTGAATCTGGAAACGCTTCGCAGTCTGGGAACGAGGCAATCAGGGAAATCCGCACAGGTCAAGGGTTCACGATGGGATGGCAGTCCAAAAGGGGGCGGGGCGTTGCGTATTAAACGTTAATGGAAAGTGTGATCTGGCAAAGAATGAAAGATACTTGAACTGCAAAGTAGAGTTAGTCTGATGTCAGGTGCTATCCCATCTAATTCCACCAATGCAGCATGTTACGACCTGGAGGAGGCTCCGCAATGGCTGCTGACTATACACATCATCGTTACCTCCACGATCATTGTAGCCAGCCTGATCGGCAGTGGACTCGTCCTGCTACTCGTCGCCAAGTACAAAGAACTGCGGAGCCGTACAGTAATAGCCAGCCTCAGCGTTGTGATCGTAGATCTGCTGTTTGATCTCAATTACCACTTTCCTGCTGTGATCAGCACCATAGCAAAAAGATGGCTCTTCTCTCAAGTGGGATGCGTGGCTATTGGGTTTATGGGCTATGAGTTTTTCATCACTAGATGGTTCATCATGGCAGTGCTGTGTACTGATCGCTTTTGTACTGTGCGATTCCCCTTCTCCTATGAAAAGTACAGCAAATGTGTATTGGTGTTGTTGACAATAGCAGCATGGGTTTCGGGCTTCGTATTGACAATTCCTGGTGTAATACCAAGCTTTGGTAATTTTGGATTCAGACCCAATATACCAACGTGTGCTGTGGACTGTGAGAATGGTAAATGCAGAGCTTATTTCAGAGCTTTTACAACTATATCCTTTGTGATTGGTGGAATCATACCAATTGTGCTCTATTCATGGATGTACTGTCGTGCAAGAAAACTCCGACCCACTGCATTGGTTTTGGGTCGACTCTCAGTCCAAGTTGCAAGTGGTGCAATTGTCAACCAGCCTGTTGCTCAGGTGGAACAACACTCTCGGGAATTTCGAGCAGTGCTAACTTTTGCTCTCATTTTTGTGACTGTGTTGGTCACTGAAATCCCAGCATACATCTTCCTCATCCTAAGAACAGCAAATTTGGAAGTTTGGTGTAGAATTCCTCTAGTTGTTCATTTTATTGGAATAGAAATATTTTTTTTAGCTACAGCGCTGGATCCTATGCTGATTCTGCGAGATAGAGACTTCCGAAAATGTCTCTCTAAGCTCTGTTGTTGCAGTTGTACCAGCAGGACTGATACACATACTCATTCTTACTCCAGTACATGCAACAATGTAACTGATGTGGATGCAAGTTCACATAATGCTGTACTTAAATCTGTGTCAAGTGATGCAGATATTGAAGTTTCGCACAATCGTTTATATCTGCCTTAAAACTATCAAGAAACAAAGTCTGTGTCAACTGTTTGTGCAAAGTTTTATACTCATCTATTTCTGGAATTCATCTCACATGTCTCTAGCTGCATGTATAATTGTAGCAAATATCTGTTGTCCGACCTATGAAAGTTATGTGTATAATGTTTCAGTGCCAGGATTTGTGGCTTGACTCTCTGATTGGGCTTACATCAGGCTTCCTTCATATTGTGAGCTCTTGGAGTATAGTCTAGCGGCTTCCTAAGCATGTGTAGGCAGTAACAAACTTGATGTAAGCTTTCCCAGCTGGATGCCAATGATTTTTCTCTCTCTCTCTCCAAAGCTTACATCAGGCTTCCTTCATATTGTGAGCTCTTGGAGTAGTCTAGCTAAAGAGTGACAAAGTAGTTACACAGAGAATGGACAGTAGGCAGATGGCTGAGCAGGAGAAGGTCATTTCTGTACATTTCTGTACATTTTTCTCTTTGGGAAGCCTGCATCTTGAAGGTGGGTGAGAGATGGTTTATAGCTTAGTTGCATGACATGGAAAGGGAAGGACAAGGAATGAGAGCAGCTACTCCAAATCTTTACTCCCTGCTCCAAAACAGCTAGGTGTAGGTGTAAAAGAATGTATTCATAAGGCTAATGGTTGGCGTGTTCTCAAGCTCCACCCAGGTAGGTGTAAATTGAGCTGCCAAAGGGAATTCCACTTAAGGAGCTAACAAACACTGTATCAAGTAACGGAATAACTTGCAGTGTGAAAACAACAACAACATAAATGGTTGTTTAGATAACTGAGTAGCACGTACTCTTCTTCACGCCCAAAGATGATGTAACAGGAGGGTGAAATCCACCGATTTACAGTGCTAGTGGTACAAATAAGTGAAAAAGTGTATTTTCTGCAGGCGAACCTAATTAGCAAGGAAAATAGCCACTGCACATCTCATGTAAAAAAAAAAAACATGTTAGGAAGCACTATCTATACTTGAAGATAAGTTGAAACACTAGGTTATTTCAGAACTGTATCTACAAAACAGTTATTTTTCTCTTCAGGGTGTGCACCATCCTGATCAGGGGAGGGGGGTGAAAAGTGTGGCTAGCCATCCGTCCTTCTCCCATCAAATTTTTTTGGGCATTTGTATAGTGTATTATGTTTGTACGTATTTTACCCCCCTTGCTCTGTGACAAATGGAAGGACTCTAAATTTACTTCAGATGCACACAATTAGTACGAACATTTTACTAACTCTATCAGTCACCCCCTCGCAGAAATCATGCACGAGCCAATGCCTACTCTGGTAAAAGCATGCACAGCACATGCAGCTACAACACTGGGATAGCGACAGCATGGAATGTTGTATATTACTATTTTATTACTACATACACAACGTGATCGTGCACGTCATACAACTTCATATGGGTTAATTAGCAGTTCTTCCGTTACACATTAGATTTTCTGACCAGTTACAAGCACATGACATGTAGAAATCTTTCACACCAGCTGTTGCTGATGAGATCACACGCATAACAAAGAATGCTAGGGCATGATCACATGGCAATTCTGTGGCAAGTGAGGAGATGCTAAATATCTGTGGTCGTAGTGTACTATTTCTGAGAAGATGCAATAATTGTCATGCTAGAAGCCTAAGATCGCTTCGTCAAGACTCAAAACAAAAGAATACTCTACAAAAAGTGTGTTGCGAAACCATGTGCTGGTCTGGTTACAGGTTTGAATAATGTGGAATGTAATAATTGAAATCATATATTCCTCATCGTGGCCAGCCAAGACACTCCCTCTTGCTGGAATAGTACCTCTCCCTCGCCTCCCAAATGTCAGTGGAATACATTGTGAGTATTCTTGTGAACCACAAAGTAGTCACCTTGACTACTGGTTACTATTTACTCTTAATTTGTTATATACTATTACATCACTCTGACATACTAAATCGAAATTACCATAGCCATTCATATAAATAGAGTGTATTACAGATTTTATATAGATGTCGTATATAGGTATTGCCATCGCATGAAGCAATGCCACATACTAACAGGTTGTGTATGTACTAACTCTAAATGATGACACACCATCGTTAGCCTCATTGCGAGACTCTCCCCTATGAACAATAAAAATTGATTTTGTGAGCTTTTCATGAAGTTGACTGTTTTTTTTTTTTAGTGAGTAATTTCCAACAACTGGGTCTACTTTGGCACGATGACACAGCACTTTATTACCCTGTGTAAATTAGCTATCAGTTTGCAATCATGTAGCTAGTAAATTTGTGAACAAAGCCCCCAGGAATTTGCTGAATGTCACCAGACCCTCTTTCTCTTGTGTGGGATCTTGGAACGAGACTAACTCTATGATAGCCCTAACACACCAAAGAAGATACGTTATCGTTACTTCCAATTCATCATTGCCATATTAAGATGCTAAATCCAATTACTAAATATTAAGTCCAATTACTACATAATTATGTTACTACTCCAACTTAACAATTTAAACAATGTGCCAAAAAACAATAAAGTAGCATATTATACTAACTCCAAGTTACTGTACTCCATCTTAGCAACTTAAATAATGCCATATTAAGAGGTTCAAACACACCCTGTAGCTTCTTCCTGTCCACTGCTGAAAGCTTCTGATAACTTGGAACTCTTTTTCCACCTCTGTTATACACATTTGATGTTATCCACTCGTGAGTGGCATCGTCAAGCTCTTTTAAGCCTAAAAATTGAAAGACCTGCTTCAGTATTGTGCTTGTGTTCCTATAAAACTCCTCACTATTCAATATCAAGATATTTTCTGCTGGAAAATTACAGAGCCAGTTTAGCAGGTGGATGTAGTACAGTCCCTCAAAGACTAAGTTGTTAGCTGGGTCAAAAAGACACACCAACTTCTTCCAATCTCGCGGTAGCTTTGTGACGTCGGCTTTTCGAGAGAATGCTTTTGCAAACAACGCATCAAGCTGGGTCTTTACGACTGTAGTGAGGGCTGTCGTGTTTTGTATTCGTGTACCTCCCACCTTCACACGCATCAAAAAGTTTGATACAAATCTATCAATAGGGTTACGAAGAAGAACTACAATCTTGGCTTGCTTGCCACAAGATTCAAAAATTCTTCGAGGGACATCACATTTGACTAGGTAGCCGACGCTAGCCTCTCCTGTCATTACTCCGTCTGGAGGGAAGTAGCTTAGGTACTGATTCCAACTCTTTCGTTGATATTCTGAGGAAAAGTAGAATGTTTCTCCTGACTTTGGGCCTCTGTCGAGTCGAGTACCTTCAAAATCAGGGTGTTTAGATACGTAGTGATACAGAGATGTCGTACCAGCCTTTCTTGCACCAACTATGAACAGAGTTGGACAGTCGTAATGGAGAGGAGTTGCGTTTGCACGATGCTTGTCTGCCATGATTGAACCCAAGGGACAGGAAGAGTGGACATCAAAGTTCAAATCACTACCTAACCTGGTTAGAGTTTCAGAGAGATAGCTGGGGTTCAGTCGAGGTGTTGCCATAGCAACTGAAGAATAGTCAATGGGGGAATGCAATGTGCCATGTAAAAGTTTATGGCTATCTAATGAATCATTACATGCACAAGAGCACTGTTGTGGATTGTTGTGTGAATGTTTGTCTCTGGGGTTTGGCGTATCAGTCTCGTAACTTGAAATGGGTTTGTAGATTACGAGGACTGCATTAATGAAGACGAGGAAGGATGCGCCATACAGCACCCAGTCTAAGGTCCTTGACATCATCACAGGTTCTGCAACAGGTGGAAGGAGGCAGGGAATTGTGTAGTATGGGAAGCAGGACAAGCTAAGAATATCAGATTACTCGCATTTCTAAGCCAATTAAGCATACTAAAGCTGCACTAATCTGCTTTCTTGTTGAGTTTCATTTGGGGTTTCACCAAACAGTCTGTCTGCCTAGTACATGGAAGTTTCTTTATGCTTAAACATCTGTTTGTGTATGTAGCTAAATCAATGAACAAAAGAGTCGGTAATTGCCTGCAGCATTTACCTGTCATAGTTATGCATTTCTAGGTAACGGACATGCATGTACATGTATGTTTTTAGGTATGAAAACATACATGTACGTGTACAATACCAGGAGTGTGAAATCTGAGTACGTTGTACAAATTGCCCATCTAATTATACAACATTATGTAAACAGGAAATGTCATCATTACAGGCTAGCCACATTCCCAGGCCTCCCCCATTTTTGCATACGGTGATTACTATACACATGGAAGCAAAAAGAGTGCCATAAAATTGGGGGAGGCCTGGGACCGAGGTTTATTACAGGCATCCACTCACGTCATTTTGCACACATTATTATGACCTGTAAACAATCACTAGATATTAAACAATTTTTGATCAATTGAGCCCCGCCCGTTTTTCCGATGTCAATACAGCATTTAATTGAACTAGCCCTACTGGAAAAATTGAAGCTAAAAACGCGTATCACAAATAGTACTAAAGTTCTGATACCTTTAGTAAGTTCTGATACCTTTAGTAAGTTTTGCAGAAGTGTATTGCTTGCAGAAAGCGAGCAACAGTCAACCTTTGAACTTTTGATAAAATCTTCGTTCGCAAAATTAGAAAGGCACGTGACCGTTATAATTTGTATTACGTCATTAAAAAATAAAGTGATCGTTCCTTCTGCCAATATGAGCGTTTCCTCATCTTCCGATCTCCCATACTCAGATGATGATGATGACAAGCCACACTGGTCTGTGAGGGCCAAACCAACAACTGGTACATTCGGCAACAGCGTCAAACTGACTCAGTTTACAAGAAGCAACAGTGTAGATGGAGGTATGTGCCAGGGTGCACATCCTGTACATGTAGATTACATACGTGTATCACAGTATACTACAGTATAACACAGTATATGGCAGTATACCACAGTATACTGTACAAACGACAGTGACAGTTGTTGGTGTCACTTCAAGTGAGCATGTATGAATGTACGTGTTCATGTCGGATTACAATCCTCTCTCTGTGTGTGTGGGGGGGACAATGGAATCCTTTCATGTACGTACTCACCTGGTATTCAATGTGAAGTGAGATTTGTACACACATCATTACTTTTGACGCTTGTCAATAGGCGTCGTGTATTCACACCATTCCATGCTCCATCTTAAAAGGTTTGTATTAGCTTGTAATGGTACAGAGCAACTGAGAACTGTGGGTGAGGCACAGACATAGAGTGGCAGCTAGGAGAGGACAAAAGTCAAAGCTCTGATGTTCTTCCGTCAAAGTTTGTACAGCTTGGTCCTGTAGTTGTGTGATCTAGTAGCACTAGAGTTTGTCAGAGAAAGTGAGAGCTACCCACTTGCTAGTGATTGATGATCATTGGTGATCATTGATGTTAATTGGAGCTAATTGATTGAGAGAGAGAGAGTCTTGACATCTATGAGCTGTGTTGGAACTACTCTCAAGAACACACTTAGTCAGCCAGGCAGTATACCACAGTATATCATAGTAAACTGCAGAACTCAGAACTGATTAGTAGCTGCTTGAGTACTATTGAGACAGTTGTCTACCTGAAACAGACTTTAGTTTTGAGTTGATTGAAGGCTGAGGGAGTACAAGGCTGTGTTGTGTGTTTGATGGAGAACTTTCGAGGTCTTTTTACGCATAGGACAAATCATGACTGTATGTTGGTGGAGGAAGAGAGAGGTAGGGAGGGAGGGAGGGGGGGAGGTAGAAAAGGAGGGGAGGAGGAGGAAGGAGGGAGGGGAAGAGGAGGAAGGAGGGAGGGGAGGAGGAGGAGGAAGGAGGGAGGGAGAGGGGAGGAGGAAGAAGGGAGGGAGGAGGAAAGGAACAGGGAAGAAGGAAGCATACAAATTGGTCTTTGTACTAAGGCCAGTCAACCGTTTCCCCCCCCACCCCCCTTCCAAACACACCCACCCACCCACCCATGCACAACACACACATGCACACACACACACACACACACACACACACACCTCCCTCCTTCACACACAGATGACAGTGATGTGGAACTCCTCTCAGCTGGTGGTGATGAACCTAATGGGGATGTCCCTGTCGTCGGTACAGTTAATACCCTCATCAACTCTCAGAGCTCTCACCAACCCATAGTTCACTTTGAGGGCAGTGTCCGTGAGCCAGTGTCAACCCGAGAGTATAATTTCACCTCCAAAGATGACGTAAAAAAGTAAGTGTGTCTTATCATGTGTGAAAACCTTTCTACTTCAAAGCTATGAGACAAAATCCAGAATAGAAAGCCTGGGTTCGAGGTTCCCTTGTACCCCACACCCCCCCCCCCCCCCACACACACACACATACAGGTACTATGATGACTTTCACACAATTGACTGGGTGAGAGATCGAACTAGGGACAGACTGAGACATAAACGTCTGTCCAAAGACCAGAGGCTAAGCTGGAGAGGCAAAGGGAGGAAGCTGTGGGACGCAGGGTCTGGGTGGCTGATAGTGTTCCTGGTCGGCGTGAGCTCTGGACTGCTAGCAGGTGTGTGTGTGTGTGTGTGTGTGTGTGTGTGTGCAATAACAAATTCCCCCTCCTCCTCCCTCCCTCCCTCCCTCCCTCCCTCCCTCCAGGAGTGATTGATGTTGCTGCAGTGTGGATGTCAGACCTGAAGAGTGGATGGTGTGTCCACGCCGGCTACTACAACAAGGAATCATGTTGTTGGATCAACAACGAAACCAACCTCAACTATGAGAATGAACACTGTACCCTGTGGAGTGAATGGTCATTGATTGCAAGGATCACGGGAGCACCATTTAGCAATGGGGGGTACGCTTTTGACTATTTTATCTTTGTGTTCCTGGCGGTGACATTTGCAGGGCTTGCCGGCTTCTTTGTGACAACCTTGGCTCCATATGCTTCAGGGTCGGGGATACCAGAGGTTTGTGTGTGTGTGTGTGTGTGTGTGTGTGTGTGTGTGTGTGTGTGTGTGTGCATGCATGCGTGCATACATGCATACATGTACAGTTATGTCTGTGAGTGTGTGTTAATTGTCTTAATGCCTCAATTGCAAGTGCTTTTGGTAGTCCTGTCTGATCTTGTATGTGCTGTAACTTGATCCTATTGTCAGCTAAAGCAGTTGTAGGAAGCCTAATGTACTGCCCACGTACAATTAGATTTAATTAATCGTACACAGCCACACACATACATGCACGTCATCAGTCACTCGCCGGTATTGTGCACTTCAACTGAGGCAAACCAAAACACATGGAGGAGATGATTCATGCACTGAAGCACACAAAACACACTAGTCTCGTTCCCAGGCCTTTCTCGGCTCCAGTTTGTGATGGCTTGCAGGTGCGTTGTGCCTCAAGCAGAGCATGGGGAAATGGCCTAGTTGGCTTGTTGTATACAATGTATATCAACCGAAACACACCCTGCACAGTGGATAACTCTAGCACTGCCTTTTAGCACCGAGCTGTGGTTCATTCCTTGTTCCACGGACTCCTCCATTTCTTACTCTTCTGTTTGTCATTCACAGC